>OZ005741.1:306109038-306279348 GCA_963930735.1 Dioctria linearis
ATGTCCGATTTATGGTAGAATATTTTATCCACAAGGATCATACCTATATCATCTTAAATCTTTTCATTCAGTTCTAAAGATATTTTAAATAAACCGGATTTTTTGTATTTAAAATTATAATTAAGCGAAATTTTTGATTATTGTGTTGCATGGTCTATGGATATTCGCCTTTGTGTTCCATGTGTGGTCCAGCTGTTTGTATTCAGGGAGCGCTATCACTCCGCCACATTTAAAATTTAGATAAGACGTTAAAATCTACAGTGATCACCAGTGTTGCACTTTTCTTGCAGTGCAACGCTAAAGTAAAAAAGGGACAACTTTTTTGGAGAAGTGCAACACTAGGTTTGCACTGAATTTTTTCTCGGTGAGACAAATGTATTTTGGAATTGAATTGTCATCGAACATATTTCTGTTATATTTCTTGGTTTTGTGAACACACGTATTATAAAGAACACCTGCAAGTCCATTATCGAGAGAGAAACATTTCTTTTTGACTGGGGTATTAGTAGATGAATCTTGGCAAGCCGCAAAGGTAGCAAGGGTTTTTGTTCTTTCGTTAAAACAATCAGGAACAACTTCACCAATTCCTCTATACCTTCAGTACTACACAGGGGAAGTGGTTGTTGATTCCCTGGATAAGGCTAATATTTGGTCTGCTCGATTCGCTTCAATTTTCGTCTTTCATCCACTTCACCGATACCTATTTTGCATCTCCCGTGTCGATGTATACAAGAGCCAATACACATTCGCACAAAATATGTGTTCAAGGTCCTTAAACCCCAAGGTTTTTTAACCCTGTAATTAAAATCTGCCCCTCATCCTTGGTTAAATCTCTGCGCAAGCTATTCTATTTGTCCTATTCGACAGAAATCTTTCCAACTGCTTGGAAACTAGCCCACGTTCAGCCAATTTCCAAACAGGAGAGGATAGCGTTCCCTCAAATTATCGAGCAATTGCAATCACTTCGATTTTTTTCAAAGGTTTTTGAATCTATCATTAAGTCCAAATTATGAAGTATCTAGAAACCAATCAACTCATCAACGATCGCCAATATGGCTTCCGGATTGGACGCTCATCAGGGAACTTGCTGGCTTTCCTTACAGAAAATTAGAACCGTAGTTTTCGCAATTTTGGTGAGTCCTAAATTGTTGCCCTAGATATTTCAAAGGCATTTATAGATTCTGGCATCCTACCCTTTTACTCAAACTTAAAGCACTTGGTCTCCTCCTATTTTATTATAATTGTAATTTTCATTAACGATTTGCTTTCCCGATGTCAGTACCCTTCATTTCGCTTACTCCTTTGACACTCCTGCGGAGTCCAGAAGGGATGCCACATCTGTCAAACGAGATTGCATGACTAGATCATTGAATAGCGATCTTGATAATATCCTCGCTTGGGGTAAAGCGAATCGCGTCGAGTTCAATGCATCTAAGTTCGAAGGCTGTCTGTCTCATCTCTTTAAAACGAGATTATAGTTTTTCCACTCCCGTTTCTTTTGATGGAGCACTGATTTCCGACACACCGTATTTATGCATTCTTGGCATTAATATTTCCAGTAAGTTAAGCTGGACAGACCATCGAAATTTCTTGGATTTTTGAAAAGGTGTAAGAAATATTTCAGCTCATCAAATCTAGCGCTCCTCTACAAGTCCTATATCAGACCTCGAATGAAATACAATTCTCACATATGGGCCGGGGTTGGCCGTACAGCCTTAGCTTCATTTTATATTGTCCAAAAGGGGCCTTCAAAAAGTATATTGTACAGTAAAATTCTACCATCTTCTGCTTTCCTCGGGCTTACAATCTGCGAAGGTTCAAGAGTCACATACCCAGTACCTCCGCCACCTTCCTCATGTCCCCTAATCCTTTCCCTATCTCCTTCCTGCCATGCTGTGTTTTCCATCACAGGGTATCCACTGAGCTGGCCTAATAATAATAAAAAAAAATACATCTTCAGTGGTGACTTTCTTATTTTCATTGGTGAAAAGTTTTGGTTGTGGTATTTGTTGGATTTAAATTTCAGTTCTTTTTACCATTCTTTGAATTGGCATGTTCTGCTAATTCCTCTTTCACGAGCGATTTTCGTAATTTTCGACAGCCTTCAGATTGCGTTTCATCCTCAAGCTCTTGAATGTCGCCAACATATAATTTTTTGCTTGTCTCCACCTCAGCTATCAAACCCTTGAGTTATGCGGACCAATTATGAAACACCCTGCATATGTAAGTGGCACCGTGGCAAAAACCTTGTCCATATAAGGCTGCTGGTTGAGGTTGATAAAGCGTCTCAGTTAGTGGTCGTTCAGTATCTCTAAGAATTTGTCGTCAATTGATAGGGCCAGAGCTTTGTCGTAAAGCTCTGCTGTGCCACCCAGCAGTCTCGGAAGTTTTAGTTTTAAGGGTTGGTTTGTATTTGCGTCCTTTCAAGAAGATTTCCGCTTCTCGTAATCAGACGTGACAACATTATGAATCTCATGTGAGTAACTTTACTTCTATTTTCTCCAATTTGTCTACACAAGAACATTTATGCTACCTTCGAGACTTCAATCTTCCGAGTGTAAACTGGATATGGTCTGCAGACGAAAAGATCCTAATGCCTTCAAACGTATCATCACTATGTGAGTTTTTAGTTGTGGACAGTCTTACTGGATGTCAGTTAATTCAAATTAAACCTTTTTGTAATATATTCGGTAAATTTCTAGATCTTGTTTTCATTAGCTATGATATAAAATTTTGTATTAAGGAAGTTTCATATCCTCTATCAAAAATCGATCTTCATCATAAGCCATTTATTATTAATTTAGATACATATTTGTTTGTTGATTCTCTAGTTAGTGACTTCTATACTTCTAACTTTCGTAAAGGGAATTTTGTTAAATTTAACGATTACATAAACTCCTTTAATTGGCGTGAAGAGCTAAATCTTGCAAAAGATCTCAATCATACTTACAGTAAATTTCTGGAAATTATTCATGCTGGCATTGATAGGTTCATACCCATTAATAAGGTGAAATCGAAAACACACCCTCCTTGGTTCAATCGAGGCTAAAAACGCTAAAAATAGGGCACATAAATTGTTGGGTGAGGTTGACAATTCATTCAATGAGGCAAATTATAAGCGTTTAAGGCGTGAATATGAATATCTTCATAGATACCTCTTTTGACTCTACATCTGGTCAACTGAGGTAAATATTAAAATCAATAGTAAAGTATTTTGGTCGGATATTAACGCTAAAAGATCTTCTTCCGGTATTCCTGTTAATATGGAATACAATGGCATCCTTTCTAATAATCTTGAGGACAGTTGTTGCAAATTGTTTGCCAATTATTTCGAATCAGTTTACTGCAGTGACTCTGGCACAGTTTCGTTTTCAACATCTAGTAATGCTGAGGCCTTAACGGATCTGGGAAGCAATCACTTAAACGAGTGTGATGTGGAACATTCATTGAGTACCTTAGACTGTGATACCTCTTACGGTAAGGATTTAATTCCGAACATCTTGCTCAAACATTGTTGTAGTTCTTTGTCTATTCCACTAAAGGCTTGGGGGATTTTTTTAGATAATAGAAAATTTTCTCTTATTAAACCTCTATTCAAAGCCGATTCCCGGGATCAAATCAGCAATTATAGACCAATTGCTAAACTCTTACCAATCCCCAAATGTTTTGAGAGTTTAGTAAAAGATAAAATTTATTTTCATATCAAAGAAGGTATTTCCTCTTTGTAGCACGGGTTTGTAAGTGGTAGATCTACTTCTACGAATTTAATTCTCTTCAAACATATGTAGTGTGTCTGTTGCTATTGAGGATGGCTTCCAGGTAGATGTCATTTACACCGATTTTGTAAAAGCCTTTGATCGCGTTAATTTTACTCTTCTTATTAAAAAGTTTGAAGGGTTTGGTTTTAATTTGTCTTTGCTTGATTTGTTGACTTCGTATCTTACTAATCGTATTCAGTGTGTTAAATTGGATTGCTTTCAGTCGCGAATTTTTCAGGTTTTGTCTGGTGTTCCGCAGGGAAGCCACTTGGGTCCTTTGTTGTTTTTTATTATATTTATTAATGATGTGATAAATATTTTCCGCTTCGCGCAAGCATTGCTATATGCCGACGATCTTAAGATTATATTACCTATTAAGAATTCGAATGACACTTACCATCTCTGATCTTAATCGTTTACAATAATGGTGTTTTTCAAACGGGCTGGCTCTAAATCCAAGCAAGTGTAAATGTTATACTTTTCACCGTTTACTAAATCCCCTTCATGCTGAATATTTTATCGGTAACGTTTCTTTCCATTGTCCGGCCGAATGAAATTTTGGACCTTGGTGTCATTTTCAACGTGAAACTGGGATGTGGTTAGCATATTAATTACTTATATCTGCTGTAGGGCTTTAAAGATGCTTGGTTGTATAAAGCGGAATACTAAAGACTTTAGTTATCCTCACACCTTAAAAGCTTTATAAATTGTCTTAA
Source organism: Dioctria linearis (assembly GCA_963930735.1). Classification (NCBI taxonomy): domain Eukaryota; kingdom Metazoa; phylum Arthropoda; class Insecta; order Diptera; family Asilidae; genus Dioctria; species Dioctria linearis. Next base: position 306,113,513 of record OZ005741.1, read on the forward strand.
TTAGATCTATAGTGGAGTATGCTTCACTGGTATGGTGTCCGTACACCAAACAACTTAATGACAAAATTGAGAAAATTCAAAAAAACTTTACTCGCTATGCTTTAAGGAGATTGCATTGGTTGCATGATTTACACAGCTATAAATCTAGATGTTTGCTTTTGGGGTTACAACTCTTAGATACTAGGAGAAGAATTGCATCTATAATGTTTGTAAGATATATTCTTTGCTACAAAATTTGTTCACCAGATTTGCTAATCTTATTCAATATTTATGTGCCTGGTTTTGCACTTAGAACAAAATGTTTGTTACATGCGCCTTATCACCGAACCTTTTATGGTCAGCATGAACCCATTTCCTACTGCTCTCGTCGTTTTAATGAAATTTATGACAATGACGTGGACTTAGCTCTTGAACGCACCAAGTTTAAAGATGTAGTAATTTGTAAGTGCTTGTAGTCTTGCTTATTTAATTTATTTTAGCGAGTTCCTGTAATCTAGTGATACTATGTATTACGCCTTCTTTAGTCGCATTTTATATTTTCAATTTGATTTTGATACTTGTATTCTTGTTTGTTTGAATAGTAATGTAAATATTAAGTGGTAAATTTTATAAATTAGTTAGTTATATTAGCATAGTCTGTAGGAGATGATTTCTGTAGACTGAATTACATAAATAAATAAATTACCAATACTGGACAAAACTTAGCAATTTATGTTAGATCTCAGTCATATTGAGTAACTACAGAATGCATTCAGATCTAGATCCCCAGGGTAGGGATGCCAGTAATATATAAATGACCTCAGAGGAAATACATATTATGTTGCCTAGTAAATACAGAGGTCAGGAAATCCACCATTTCCGAAAATTTTCTAATTAACGAAATGTAAAGAACGGTTTGCCCGATTTAGTCCATTTTCGAAATTGTATTTATGAAACGGCACACCGTGTAGAAAGTCCCAACTCTCTTTGTCGGCGCTTTCTCAGCTAAACTTATGATTTCAACATCTAAGGTACAAAGACAAACCTGCGTGCACTCTTATTGCTGCAGCTCTCGCATTGCTTGTCCTTCCCATAATTTATACGCATCAAAGACTTGTCTCTTTCTGGCATCAAGTCGATTTGCCTTTTTATGTTTATACCTTACCCCGTAACCAAAGAATAAATAACTAAAAGAAAGGACACAGAAGAGTGTTCCGATTGTTTTCCATTTAAATGTACACGGCGAGAAAAGGAAGGAAGGAAGAGAAAAAAATCAAAAAAAAAATCAAACCCTCTTTGAACATTTTACGAATAAGACAAAAAATGTGAAAGCGAAGATTACATGCAACGAAATGGAATGGCAAATGATTTATTTTCATAAATAAGAGAGAATGGGCGGAGTTTTCCGATCTTACGCTCATAAAATGTTCCCGCGTTTTTATGAAAACACGATTTTCTGAAATTGTCCCAATGTTTTTCGCAGGAATTCTAATGTTTGTTAGTGTAATCCTATGATATGTCAACAGCACGTTTTTCTGTTTACATTTGTTTTGCTCGAAATAGATTAAGTGGGGGGAATCTCATGCTGGATTCGGGGAATTTTATTTGACAGAAATTTTACATCTCCTTTTAGTGCGTTTTTTATTGCGAAATTTATCTTTTTCTTGCAAAATGGAGGTAGGGTTACCCAATGTACATTATTATGAATAGTTTGAAATAATTTTGAAGGTATTCAAGAAGATTTTATCATTCGGGTAATCCTACGTTTTCTCAATTTTTGTTTTTAACTCGTCGTCTCAGTGGCACTGTAATAATCACTGGGCGCGTTTAGGCGGAGACCAAACCAGTTTGGAAGAATTGGTATCGTTTGGTCACAACCATGTAAAAATACCAACCATTCCGGTATGGTTTGTAATTATGCGGAGGAAAAATCGGTAATTTTGACCGGTTTGGTCTCCGCCTAAACGCGCCCACTGACTTATAACAATGGACTGAGCGTATTGTCATTTTCCTATAGGAAGGCATGGCACAAGTTTTATAGTTCTCTCTTTCGCCCTATGGCAGAGTTGGAGCTACCAACACCAAATATTGCATTCTGGAACGTTTGCTTATGCCATGTGATGTTTTTATGTTGGCTACAGATGCAATCACCGCAGAAGGAATAAGGTAAAGATAGTGTTTACCATGCTCCGTCTCTCTTGCCCATAAGCATGATTCAGTTAAGAATAACTTTTGAAAATTAAAGTCGAAATGAGTTTAATTCCTTATAAGCGATTAAAATATCACTTGGGCACAAGAAAATATATTTTTTTAACTAAATTCGATTTTCGGGTGTAAAATTTCATCTGATTGGTTGAGTTTTACATGTTTTTTATGTAATCGTTTTAAAGGGTGCTCTAACGGTGATATACAGAAACACAATATTTTTTGTGCCACATGAAATAGCAAATCGCTCAGTCCATTGTTATAGGTCAGGTGGTAATAATGCATAGCCAAGTTCTTTTCCCCCAATCATGCAAAAGACAAAAGTATATGAGATTACCTCTTTTTCGGTCTAAAAAAAAACGGAAAATTTCCAATTTTGTTCGCCTCTGTCTCTACTTATTCTTATTTATACTTTGCCGTAACCCTGCGGGGTCAATAAGAAAGGACATTTCCCTGAGTTCCAAGATCTGAAATAATTCTGATATTTTGGTATTTTGAGATTGTAAAATAACGCTGCTGGTATGAAATTCGTAAACAAATGATGTGTGTCATGACGATGATGATCTATTATCGTTCGATAATTTCCCAGAATCTTTGTATGTACAGGATTTCATGCATATTATCAGATCAGGGAACCTCATATGGCACTTTTGACCAAAAAAGCATACTGTAGCTGCCGTTTTAATTAGAGGGAGAGAATCAAGTCATTTTCATGTTTTTTTTTGTCTTATACTTATAACGGCATTTAGAGACTTAATTTATATTAGATGAGCACTTTATCTTCTTTTTTTAAAATTTCTTTCCTTATTCTCTCAGAGCAAATTTGTTAGTTGTCCATTAGAAACGAAGGTTTTTTTTGTGATGGCTTTTAACTAACTTGATCTTCCAGAGTATCCGGCATAAACAAGTAATGCATCGACGGTGGGCTAATGAACGTTCCACGTCTCTTAACCCCATAGTATCGTTCTGACATTGGCTTTGAGAAGTTTACATCAAAGATTCTTATTGCAATAATAAAGAGCCAGTTATATGTATTCTATGCTATGGTACATGATGCTGACCTGCAAGTATAGTTACCAAACCTGGCGGTATGTACACACCGGTAAAAAGGCATTCATTCCCGTCAAAAAGTGAATGAGTTTTTCAGTTATCCCAGATATGGAACTCCAGTGAAAAAATCCCATAGTTAACACGTTTACTGAAAGCGTCAGGAGGCAAGAAGGTAGGGGGTGGATGTTGGTTTGGTTGTTTACGTACTAACAATACATACGGAACATCATTTTGGTTTCTTATGTTCTGGCACATTCAAAATGTTCGGTCTTCTTGACGACCAGGGACAAAGGGGGGGGGGGGGGGCGAGGCGAGCTTAGTTTTTTACGATCTGGCCCTAGACTGGAGGAGGGGAATCATTTTAACAGGTAATTAACAACATCAACACCTGAAATATTAAAAGATGCCGCACGCAATGGGAGCGATGTTGATTTGATTTTGATTTTTTACTTACCAGATCATAGGCATGATCGTGAGGATGTATATTGTACTTGGTCTACTAAATTTCGTCGGCAGTATACCAATCCTTTGTTGCTGATGGAAATATTGGTCTGCGCGTTCTGCGATTACGGGACGGCACTGACGAGGAAGTGTAACCTGGATGTGCTGTCAAAAATCCAGAGGGCTGCTTGTATGGGAATAACTGGGTGTCTGCGTATCACGCCCACAGTAGCACTGGACGTCATGCTTGACTTACTGCCGCTGTACCTCTGTAGCTTATGTGATTATCCCAATCGAAGCAATAAAAGAGGAAATCATCAGGAACGCCTATCAAAAGGCAAGCCTCCGGTGGACCAACATGAATACCTGCCGTATTGCGAGGCAATTGTGACCTGCATATGACAGGAAAAGGACAAGGGAGCTGCTTAATGTCAGTTGAACAAACACCAGGAATCTAGTAGTTGTATTTACGGGTCACTGGACCATAGGTGAGGATGCTAGAAGATAGCGGCGAACGATTTCTGCAGGAGCTGTAAGGACTCGGAGGAAATCGAACCCGTCCAACACGTGCTTTACGAATGCCCCGCTCTTATGAATAAATGACGTAGGCTATTGGGTAGCTACTTCTTTTCAAGTCTAGGAAAGCTGCAAAACAAAGAATTTATATATATCCTGAGTTTTCTGAGGGAAGCAGGATGGATCTAGGTAAAGAGTCTTGGAGATATCTTGAGTTCCCTAAGGGAAGCAGGATGGATCTGGGGCGACTTAAAAAGGTTATTCCATGGGGCCAGGGGCACAATGGATCCACTAGAGGTCTAAGTGTGGCAGACTAGTTGTCTTGCGGCACCCCTCTTACCTAACCTAACCTAACCCATCCTTGATTACGCATGTACCAAAAATCAAGGGAACAAATAAATGTGAAAATATACGCCCAATAAGCAGTATGCCGATTTTTGGGAAATGTATAGAAAAAGTAGTGCAAATGCAACTAGAAGCATATTTGGAGGAAAACAAAATTATTAATAAGCATCAATCTGGGTTTAGAAAGCAACACTCTTGTGAAACGCAATTTAATTACATAGTTATGGAATGGAAAACCTTTATAGATGATGGTAATACAATAGTGGCTGTTTTTTTTGATTTAATTAGCGTGCGTTTGAAACAATCAGCAGGGAAATACTCATAAAAAAACTAAGAAAGTACGGAGTCAGAGGAACTGAAAACAATTGGTTCAAGTCGTATGACTGCACTCAGACAAGAATAAATCAAATCCGTGTAGCGTTAACATAGGGGTGTCACAAGGTTAAACTTTCTCTACCATTCTCTTCATACTATAAATAAATGACTTGCCAAATACTCTCAAAAATGCAAAGATAGTATTATTCGCAGTCGACACACTATTATACGTAGCCGGGAAAACAAAATGGATGGTGCTAAATAATGATAACAGGATAAGACTAACATTACATGACGAAGACATTATTTAGGTAGATATAATCAAGTATCTGGGAGGGAGTAACAGTTGACAAAAAATTGAAATTCTCTTCCCACATTGATTTAATCTGCGAGAAAGTATCCAAAAAGATTGGTTTATTAAGAAGAATAAGAAAAAATATTGACACTGATACTGCAATTTGTATATAAATATAGCACAATTATACTTCCTACATGGACTATTGGTAGATACAACTATTATATATTGCTGTAACGCTGGAGTTGTCCGCGCAGGTTGCAAAAACTACAAAACCGGGCTATGCGAATATTATTACAGAGAAATAGATTTGAAAGAATTTCTTATATGTTGCGTGACTTGATCTGGATGACTGTGTATCAAAGGATCTGCTTCAAGGTTCTGATGTTTATTTTCAAATTAGAAAAACATATGTTACCTGATTATTTAGTGGAGTTTGTTGGATATGTACATGAGGTTACAAACTATCAATTAAGAAATATAAATGATTTCAGAGTGGTTAAATACAAGAAAACTAGTACACAAAATGCATTACTAATTAAAGGACTAAAAATGTATAATGAATTACCAGATATATGCAAGAACGAAACAAATATGATTAGATGTAAAAGAAGCATCTAAGATATAGTGAAAAATAAATATTAAACATTTATTGTAATGTATACAAGGATTTTATCCAATAAATTTCAATTTCAATATCAAAATATTTCCCTACCTGCAATTGACAGCAAAGTCTTATCTGTGTTCAAATTTTGAATTCAGTGATATCCAGCTCTGATTCTTGAAGACAATCCACCAGTGTTTGTTTAAACAGTCCTAAGCATATCCAGCGAAAAAGCTCATTCACAAAAGAAAATTGCCAATGCTTAGGGATTTATTGTAATTTTTCGCTGAACTCAGAAGAAGAAGAAGTAAAGGTTAAAAATGCAAAATGGGTTGCATTTTGAGAAGTGTGATAGGTCACTAAGGGGGATAGACCACTCTAGGATTTTTTGTTGTTGTTAAAAACGTACCTTAGTATCTATGGAATTATATTCCAAAAGATTATGTGCGTGAAAAATCCCATAGTACTCGATTATCGAATTCTAGCGCAACCATTCTTATTCCGAATCGAGATCCTTATATGAGCACATTAGTAAGCTGTGATTTGGTATATATGGCAGGGGATAATAAAGGCATCTGATACCTGACTAGGCTAGGGTTTAATCATCGACTGTAGATGTCACTTTCGACTCACGAGTATTCTAGAAGCATCTGTTTCAGATTAAAGGTATTATTCATGTCTTGACTTTCTACAAACTTTAAACGCGTTTACCTATATCCAAACTACATTTTTCATGTTGGCCGAACTCATTACTCAAACAAATTTCAACTGATTCATTTAAAATTTTTACAGTACATTTAGAATTACGCTTTCTAAGGCACTACGAAAGATTTTTTCATTATATTGCATAGTTCCTTTTTTATAAACAATTTCCTGTCAATTTCCTCATGGAATTTTCTACTTCTTGATTTAGAAATGTGCCATTTTTATAAAAAACAATGTGTATTTTCGAAACTTGATCAAACGAAATGTGCGGATACTAGACACCTTTAAGAGCTATTAGCTTTTAACCTATTCTCAAACTATTTTCAAACCTATTCTCAATGATAATTTGTTCACTTATCACGTCATTTTAAAAAATATCGTCATAGTCCAATTTCGGTGTGGCCTGAATGGATTATGAGTTATTAAATGTTTAACGGCTACAGTAACAAATAGGGTGTAATAGGTCAAATTAAAGAGGAGAGTCTACAGTTAACAGTTTCTATAAAAAAAAAGTTATGTTAACGACCTTTTTGCAAAAATAATAGAGGTCAAATTAAAAAAAAAGGTAAGAAAATCCGAAGTTTTTAGTTTTTTAGACAACCATAATTCTTTATGGCAGAGGGGTATGGGGCTGGTTGAGCATACAATGAGCCTTTAACTGTGACCGTACGCCCTGTAGTTTTTAAGATACAGGGTGTTATGTGAAAATCTAGCTTTTATTCTTAATTACCCTGTAACTCCCAAACAGTTGGTGTGGACCCCCCCGCCAATCAATTTTTTGTTTGTCTGGGTGTCTAGTATCGGCACATTTCGTTTGATCAAGTTTCGAAAATACACATTGTATAATCGAAAAAACTTTGGTGTCTCAACATAACTCAAAAATTATAGGAGCTGTTGGTTCGGCCGTTGACCTTCCAGAAATAAAGACGTCATCGGAAAAATGCTGCACAGTCGCCATTTTGACGTATATCGCCATGAAAAAATAATTTTGTATTGCCAATTTTGTAAATCCGATTTATTTTATGGATTCGCTGAAAAAAATCACGAAATATGCCTTTTCTTGCCCCTTAAGGTGAAGACTTTGTGTTTTAAATTATAAAATTGGTGTTTAAAAAAATAGTTTAATGAAAAAAACATAAATTCAAAAATTTTAACTCTATTACGGCTCAACTTCGAAACTGAGGATTAGAGGGTAAATACATTGGAGCATTTATATGTTTCAACGATTGCCTATCCTCATCATAGGATTCTCTAGAAGTTATAGGATAATTCATAAAAGATGACGTATAAAACATTTCAAATCCATAAAAGGTATCTCAGATGGAGAGGGAAAAATTTTTGGAGAATGATGCTAGGGTCGAGATAAGCAAAGAATTCTTGAAAAGGTGGGGTGATAGAATTTGTCGGAAAACAAATTTACTATAGCTGCAAACTTTACTACTTTTCAAATTCACGTTTACCCCCATCTTCTCAGATACCCGTTTCACCGGAAATTTGAAAGAGATCAATGTGACCAAGGCTGCAGGATTTGATTAAATTCCACCCACAGTTTTAAATTACTTCATGGAAGGCATCTAGCTCTGCCCTTACTTCGATTCTATCGATGGTTCTAGAAGCTCTCATGAACGTAGAGTTAACGAAATTGAATTCAACTACCTGATTAAAGATCACAGCACGGTTGTGCTAATTGCTCTACCGCAGACTTAATGATCATTGTCGATAAGGTCTTAGAACTTCATCAATAAATAAGTCTACCCTACCAGACAGGTAAATCAACAATATATGCACTAGCGTTTGTTAACAAAAATAGATAAATCTATTATTTCTACAGAAATTGCCGTTGATGGTTTGCTAGATTTAACGGGAGCCTTCGACAGCACCTCTCATCAGCATATCCACCAAGCCATGACAGCACCTCTCATCAGCATATCCACCAAGCCATGCAAGAACGTAGAAGGTAGAATAATAAACTCCACATTAGCGAATTATATTTTGACGATCGCGGCTGCCAAAAGTTGCCCACATGGCGCGATACTATCCCCTCTGTTGTGGCCAATTGTAGGTAGTCGACGATCTTCTAAAAAAAAGTCAGATCAGCTGGCATATACGTTCAAGTCCATGCCGATAATAGTATTCCCTAGGAAAGTTTGAAAAAACAATTTCTGAACTTCTACAGCAAGCGACAAACGTAGTGGAAAATTGATGCAGAGAAGTTGGGCTAAATGCAAAATAAAAAAAGGCTTAATGGTGGCTTTTACAAAGAAAAGAGACAGGAGTAAATTGAAAGCCCTACATTCTTTGAAATGCTCATTCCAAACGATTTATCGAGAAGGCCAGGATCTTCATCTGGACATGTAGAGAGTTTCTGGGAAAAATTTGGTAACTAAAGTCCAAAATAGCCCACTAGCTGTACACGCAATAGCCAGACTAGTCGTCACTTATGCATCATCTGTATGGTGGCCCAAAACTACAAAAAAAAAACAGGCACAACTCAACAAATTGTAAAGATTGGCCTGTGTAGGGGTACTAGGGGCCATACGAACCACTCCTACTTCAGCTGAGGCATTACTAGACGTACCACCTCTACACCTGCACATACAGAAAGAAGTTAAGCTGAAAACCTATAGACTGCTGACTACCGAAGATAAAGAGTCCAGAAAAACGGCTCACTCCGAATTAGTGGAAGAGATTCAAAAAGATACCATCCTTAGCATTTCGTTAACGGACAATACAAATCAAAATACCAAAAAAACTTTGACAACCCATTCAAAATACTGTTTTCAGAGGGAAAAATTGGGAGTCAAACTAACATGAATTTGAAAATGGAGCTCCTGTATGGTATACAGACGGTTCTAAGACAAACCAGGAGATAGGGAGATAGGAGTATACAGTGAAAGACCCAAAATCAACGTATATGCCAACCACGATGCAAACAATACTGTTTTCCAAGCAGAAATGCACGCTATTGGGTTCTGCATCAGGGAAAATATCGATAGAGGATACAGGAACCACTATGTAGTCATTACCGTATAGTGTTGTTTAAAGAACGATGATTTAGGAGTAATTGTATGAATTCTTAATTCAATACAACTTATTATCATTTATTAATTATTACAGAAGTCACAGGATCTACATTTCTCTGACAGTAAGGCGCTCTCGGATTGAGCCGTTTTGAAACAACGCTGGCATGGGACTGTCTGCAAGAGTTAATTAAATTGGCGCACTCAAACATAGTTACTTCAATTTCAGTGCCTGGCCAAAAAAGGATCAAAATTGTGCTTCATGAATTCGATACCTTTCTTCACTGCAAATGAAGAATTGCCGAATTTCTACAATTGAACAGGCATCAAGCCAGGCTCATTACGGGCCTACTAACCTGGCACTGTCGGCTGAATAAGCATCTGCACTCCATCAAGCTGCAAAGCACCTTATTTGCACCTGTAAAGTGTTAGCACACAGAAGACTCAGCCTTATTAAACATAACTTTTTTACACCATTAGTAGTATGATGTTAATGTCCATCTCATTGAAAAAGTACTGGAGTTGGTCGAAATAATTCTACTCAATAAGCTTTAAAAATGATGGAAAAGCAATGGGCCCATGGTGGACGCACTGAACAGTTGACCATACATGAAAAGAATTTTAGACGGATTTGATCCGCAGAGGACCTGTTCCACGGAATGGTTCCATCGTGGAACGGTTCCGTTTATTCAAGTCCATCATCAGTCATTAACAGTGCAGTTGTTTTAGAAAAGTCTGCCGAATGTTTGATGCAAGATAATCACAAGTAAAGTAATGTTTGTGTAAAGTTCCAAAGAAGAGAAAATTAATTATCTTCAGTTAAGATCAACGACATCAGAAACAACTAGATATCATCATATGATTTACAAAATGTTCTTACTCTGTCGTTACTCTGTCGTGGGCAAACTTGTCAGACTTGTCGCATCATTTGTTTTGCCCTAATGTCGCAACAGGTATTCGAAGATTATTTTGTCGTCGTCAATTGTGTCGCATTCATTGTATTTCAGCAGGCTGATCCAGCCTCTATTGTACATATCTATCTACCACAATTTCAAGAGAGTCTTAGAAGATATTCAAGAAAGTGGTTAATTTTTTTATTAAAATCATAAAGGACGAACATTTTCGCGTATTCTAATTTCTTGTATTCCTTTCAGTTTACCCCCGTTCGGTGTAGATCTGAAAGATTTTGGTTCAGTTCAGTGCTTGTTTGGATTTGCTGAAAAGAATTCACCTAACCCGGAGGTTATACGAGATAGTACAGCTTGCATGCAAGCCTCCCTTCCAACGCGATTTTTAACTTGACAGCAGAAGGCAGTTCGGTTGATGTCTTATCGTCTTGTATGCCATTGAGACGTAAAGTCTTGCGTATATTGGAAAATTATAGCAATAAAGGAAGTATTAGAATGATAAACCCCAAGAAAAATTGAAGAGGAAGGTGTTGGTAAATGATGTAAAGCAAATGATCCCAGAAAATCTCATTTTCCCAGAATAAATTTATCAAATTCTCTCAAGCATTCCTTTTCCGCCATCTTGAAAACTGTATAAAGTCAAATTACTATCACCTTCGCTGCCATGGTTTTTCATCATGCAAGTTCGCTGAAAGCTGAGCATGGCAGTAGAGGTTACACGCGTGCAAGTTGTATGGCAGTGCAGCTTGCATGCAACTTGTACTGCCACATACTTCTTGCACGTTTAATCCCTACTGCCATGCAGGCAGTTCAGCTTTCAGCGAACTTGTATGATAAAATATCATGGCAGCGAGGGTGATAATAATTTGACATTATACAGTTTTCAAGATGGCGGAAAAGAAATGCTTGAGAGAAATTAATAAATTTATGCCGGGAAAATGAAATTTTCTGGGATCATTTGCATTACATCATTTACCAACACCACTCCAGTTGAAATTTCGGAATTATAACGTTTTTTTTTTTTATTTAACTACTTTTAATAAAAAAAAAAACATGTCGTGACTACTAATTTTTCATATTGGATTTAAGAAGCCCAAAATCTTAGCTTTAAAATGACCTATCACACTCTGTACTGAAAATGTAACCCTTTCTGCATTTTTTGCACTTTTTCTTAAGCATTCCAAAATTCCAAAATATAATTGCCTACTTTCTGGCACTTAATGAGTTTTTTCAGACATTTCAGCTGGAGATGTTTAAGTTACAGGGTAATCTATTAAAACATACCCAAATATCTATTTTAAAACGGATTCAGTGAAACAAATTTACATAAATATTAACACTCTATTTTATTTTTCCCTTTTTAAGAATCGATTCACAATACGTTGGAAGCACTGGACGATCATACCTTTTACTCTGTATACCGTGCACTTTGGTGGCCGACATGAGTTATTTTCAGATACAATTCTTGTGAACCGTTGTCGGCCTCCAAAAATGCATAAAAACTCTAAAGAAAAAATGTCCAGTAAATTAAAAATTCTAGGAAAAAATTGAGACCTTCCCTTCATCAGGTAGTAAATCCAGATTTTATCACTACAAGAGAATAGTTCATATCAACTTCTAAATCGTTTTGAAATTATTCCTTTCTATATCCTACATGATGAAATTATATTGTAGATATACTAGGTTTGTCATTCCGTTTGTAACGCATAGAAATAATGATGGTAGAGCAAAATGGATCATAGACCCACGCATAATATTTAAAGTTATTTTGATTTTTACATGTCCGTTCTCTCGATAAATCGAAAACGCTTTTACTTAGGAGAACTGAAATTTTGCATACTGGCTTTTCTATGATCGCCTACCACAGAAGTTCGATGATACAGGTCACCCTATTGCTCATTTTCGTTTTTAATGCATTTTGCAAATTCATTGAAATTATGTTCAGTGAATCTCAGTCTACTATAGACGAGAAGAAGAAAGGAAATTCAAGTTCGAAAACGCTACAAATCGAGTAACACCTTCGTGGGTTTGCCATACAAAAATTTCATTTTTCACTATATATTTGGAAACTGCCTGGGAACACGTCAACGTAGAAAGCTGAAACTTTGTACACTGCGTTTTCATAGAAATAGTAAATATAATTTCAAGAACGGGCGAAATCGGGCAACCCCCTTCTTGGTGTTTCCATATTAAAATTTAGGGTTTTTTACATATACTGTAAAAACGTTCAGTCCTAGACGTTTTTTTTGTATTGAAAAAATCTTCAGAATATGAAAATTCTATGAAATTGGTTATAATGATTTTTACTGTCCGACGAACAGTTCTAGAGATAGATGCGAAAAGCTACTTCAAAAATCAAACTTGCGCAGAAATTACATACGGGCATTCATCTACTAGTGTATCATAAGAATTGGTTTTAATTGTTTTATTACTTGTAGCTGTGGGCTTAGAATTTATTTTTGAATTTTTAAACGTCAAATATAACACAACTGTTATAAATTGAAAAATACGTCAATTTAATTCTTGTAAGTTCCATTTTACGTGAACCAACCTCATAGCCAAATTGGATATGTATAGAATAATTCACGGTATTAACCTAACAAAACGGGCTCAATCGATGGATGCCTTGATGACAACAAATATTCCCCCTCCTCTCCTCAATATTATGTTAAAACTTTTTTTTAACTTAACTAGAAAATTCAAATACCTTTCCCCTAGTTAATAATTCAAAGATAATTTTTTTTTTAAATCTCTAAACTCGCCGTCCCTGCACTCACCTCCATTTCGCCTACACAAATTACAAAAAAAAAATTCCGCAGAAGCAATGAGAAGAGCATTCACGCAGGGTCTTCGAATATATGTATGTATGTAACCAGACCACAAACATTGCAGCCTTGAAGCAAAGATGAGGGAAACTTTATTAGAAAGTCAACAGAAACAATAAATTTATTCCAGTAATGTCCCCTCACTCGGATTTCAAATATATAGGCCACGATTTTTCTCACTTTTTTTGTTTTATTTTATTAATTTTTTTATTAATTTCTTTAATTTTTTTTTTTACTTTTACGTCTGTTGGGAAAAACCTTGTTTTTCAATTTTCTGGCTCGTTTGTAAATTTGTCGGCGAAAAATTGCGCTGACCTAATTCTTCCTCGCCGTTTTTCATGTTTAAATTGCTGTAGAGATGTTGGAAAGTTCGTTCTTTTGCCATTGTGTCTTTACATTTGATTTTCCCCTTCGATTTTGTGGTATTCGAGTCTAGAGCGAAGAAAATTTTCCTTGCGAGTTCTATTCCAATAAGTAAAAGCTTTCTGCAGGCGTATAAGAATAGGTCTGTATAGTTGTAATTGTGCAGCAGCAAATTATCTATGGTAGTATAGTAGGCGAGTTCGAGGGTGTACGTGGGCGCTCTCATTTTTCAGCAGAGCTCACAATTGTAAAGCTTTTGAAGGCCTTAGTGATACATATACATATGTAGGTACTATAATGTATACGTAATACTATAAAACCTCAGTTGACAAAATGTGAAGCTTCAACGATTTTCATATCTATTGGTACCTTTTGAAGTACTATTTTAGTGAAACAATTCGGAAAGGATGTAATCTTGATAAGCGTTTAAGTGTACTTAAAGCAGCCTAAACCTTGAAAAATTCATGCATTATTGTCAAGGCAAAAGTCATTGTGTTAAGGCATTCTTGACTGAAGGTCATTTACACGAAGCTTTTTGATTGAAAAAAAGCCAATGCCGACAGGAATCCTACCTTACAGCAAAATTTGTTAAATTTTTCATACATATGTGCAGTACTGAGAATAAAAGGCTAAACAAAGTTGTAATCAAATTCTAAAGGATTTTGGATGTCAGATCCATCTACATATTTCATATTGGCGTATAGATCGGCAAACACAAATGAAATTGTTTGAATTGGTAATTGCCTTGCAGAAATTTTTGAAAAAAAAAATGTAGCTATCTAAATACGTATAAATAAAAGTGTATTCTAAAATTAATTAAAATGTGAATTTAGTAATGTAGAATTAGAAAAAGTAATGAATATAGGTAGACCTAATTTGCAATCGAACTTTTTTCTATTTCGTTTTGGTTTACGAAATGTACATATGGGTTTGCGCTTTTCAATGACCTTGGTGAGCTATTTTGCTTATGAGGCTATAATTTCGGATCTACTTGAAAAAGGGGAAATATTTTAGAATTAATTTAAAGACAATACATAAAACTTTCAATATTTGTTTCACTGTTTTCAACAATTCTCGAAAGTTTCCAGGTAGGCTTCTTGAAAGTGACACCATTTCGATTAATGAAGATTTTATAAGTTATTCGCAATCATTCCTCTTCGAAGTCTACTAAGCGTACATAAAATATACCAGTCGTTTACTCTTTTCAAAAGTATGCTGCTTTTGATTATTGTCATTAAATACATATTAGTTGAAAACTATACTTATGTATATTTTGTTCTTGGTACCTTTCAACAAGGATCGTTATTATTAATGTACCTATACTAATTAAAATTGACTTTACTACTATCTTTAGTACTACCACAGACAAGTAATAACAGATATCCAGCGCATATGGGCGTAGAGAAATTAGAAATTAGAAATTTTCTGTGTTTACTACGAGAAGTAAAAATTGTATTGTTTCAATATAAAATCAACGATACTCTGACCTGATCATGTAGGGAAGCCCTCAATTTTTTCTTAAAAATTTACTGGAAATTTTTTCTTTTGAATTTTTATGCATCTTTAGAGAACGACAACGGGTGCTTGGATTGCTCGACTCCGCTAAAAAATTTTATGATCGTATACGCGTAGCTCCGAAAATAACTCGTTGACCACAAGCAGTGCATAAAAATTCTGCCGAAATGAATAAAAAAATTACCAAATTCATTAAAATTAAAAGAACAAAACAACAAATTTTAATAAAATTTATCAGGTAGACGTACAACATTTTTTGCTCATAATTAATTGATTTAAAACCAACTAAAATAGAATTTACATTAAATGGTATTCAGCCTCTTATAAAAATTATTTAACATAAATCATTAAATAATTCATTCGGCGGAAATAAATTACAGCAAATACCTACTAGCTTTAATAACTACTTTTTTTTCGTGGTAGAAAAAATTCTCTCTGAGAAAGGTTTTTATAGAAAAAAAAAAATTGGACAATATTTGTAAATATGTTAAATAATAAAATTTTCTTCTTATTGATGTGTTAACTATTTACATTGTATCTTGGAAATTAATGATGCCTTATAATTAGTAAAAGTAGAAATGCATATTAAAAATGATGATTAAAAAAAAAACGTATCACTGTACCAAATAAATTAGGATGTATCATTTGTACCATAATGTCAAGCACAGAGGTGCATAAGAATTGTAAAGAAAAAATTTAGGGCTTCCCTACATCATCAGGTCGAGGTATCGTTGATTTTATATTGGATCGAGGCACCCATATCAATTGCATAGACATAAAGCCTATCCAACCAATCCAAACTATACACCCCATCCATCCCTTTCTTTCCAACAATATCAGCAATTTACTCAGCTGAAAGTCAAAAAACAAAAATTGCTTCGTACTGACTACGTCAGTTTACAAAAGATAAAAGAAAAGTCACAATCGGTCTAAGACTAATAATATTATACCCTAGATTAACATAACAGCAAAATAAGTGAAAACTAAAAGTTTTGTATGGCAACAACAAGAAGGAGTTGCCCGATTTAGTTCATTTTTGAAATTTAATTTACTAGCTTTTATGAAAACAGTGTGTACACAATTTCAGTGCTCAAATATGAAAAACCAAGGTTTTGTATGGCAACAGCAAGAAAGGGTTGCCCGATTTAGTCCAGCTAAACGCCATGTTCTCAGGCAAATGTCCAAATATATAGTGAAAAACGTAAGTTTTTATGGCAAGCCTACGAGTTACTCGATTTATTCCAATTTCGAACTTAAATTTATTTATTTTTTTAAAAAAAATCCCGTGTCATTCTAAGTGAAAGCGCTCTCGAGTTTTTGTGAGGACAGACGGACAAACGAATATGCAAAAATGAAAATAAAAATAAAATAATAATACTATATGCGTGGTGTCCAACACATTCTGCTTAGCTAGCATTATTTCTGTGCGTTACAAACGGCATGCATGACAAACTTAATATACCCTATGATTTCATTTAGGGTATAGAAAACGATTGTAGTCAATGAAAATGTTTTGTCGGTTCATTGCATTGTTCGGAGCTTTGCTAAATTTAGCCAAGAATTGTCAGTTAATCTTGTTTGTTAATATGAACTAAGTGGGATCACTTTTGAGACTATGGACCTTGCTTATCTGTGAGTAAGTTTAGACCGGAGCTATTTAGGAGTACGTACATATGAAGTTTTACGTAGTACTAATCCGGCTGTCGTTTAGTCGACTCAAATTTATCAAATTTGTTAGATATGCCTATTTCTTCACGATAAAAATTAAAAATCATATTTTAATTTTGTTTGTACACCGCATGCACAAGGGAATGGAGCATAGAAAAAAACTTATATTTTCAAAATTTCTAAATTTTTTACCGTCCAAAGTCAAAAGTCTATAAAGGAATCTGTCCCCTCCCTCTAACCAGTCCCACTTTTTTCATTCTTAATTCCACTCATTTTCATTAAAACAAAATAAAAACTCTCCCTATTAATGAACATACAATTCCTTATAGGTTTATGTCTATTTAATACTAATTTTTTTATGTCACTAGCGCTTCAGATACCGGATTAAAATTGTCCTAAATGTCACGGTCTAAACCGGCTCTGTTATTATTTGTCTGTGGTACTACCAAGACAAAGGTCTTAACATTAGTACATTAAATGAATAAGTTACTAAATGAAAAGGATATTTGAGGAAAAATCAAATGCAGTAAAATTAATGCTATGTTTCTTTTCTCGTTCAGAATGAATCTGTTCAATCCATGTTGTTCTTTTCTCGAGCCGAATGATTTAGTTTCAATCTGCGGTAGTTTTTTCGGTCTCGAAATGATTCTGAATGTACCAGAGTTTTTCCCGGATTCTAGCAGAACAATTTTCATTTGTATTTCGTTTCATTTTTGGTCGAGGTAATAGTTGCGGTTAAGTTCTCTTTGTTAGAAAATGGCTTTGTTTTTGATTTAAATTTATTCTTGCTTTTGTCAAATGAAGGAAAAAATGTCAAACACTTGAAATGGTTCTGTTTCCTTCTTTTTAAATTTGCACAGAACTAAATTATGACATTTTTCTGTTGATTCACAGAGATTCATTCAGGACGATAAAAGGAACGCAGCAAAAAAGCCAAAAGAGAGTCGAACAACTACATATTAAGTACCTACAATGAATGCGATTCTGTGGATGATCGTACGAGTTTAATCTTGAGGAAAGCATTGACAGTTGTCATAAGAAAAGTTCTCTTTACTTTTGTAATTTCCTTAAAAGTTTTTACAAAAAAATATGAAAAAAATTTAAATAGAAACAAGTTTTGAAAACTTAAAATATTACTGCTAGCTTTTGTATATAATAATAATTTTCAAAAATTAGATAGATTTTGATTTGAAATAGCCGCTTTTCACTGTCACATTAATAACAGAATCGCTTAAAGCCTTCGCAGGATTTTTAGTAAATTCAGCATGCGCTACATTGTTTTTCTGGCTTACTTCCGTTTCTACAGCCTTTTCGCTAAAATCTAAATCAGATAACGCACCAAATTTCCCATTTCGTCATATGTATAAACTAAACTCAATTCGAAAATGTCATTCCTCACTTCTTTTTCTTCTTCTTGTTTTTAACGAAGTTGCAGGAAAACCAAAACTTTTCTATACTTTATACATATTCCTCCCACCACACGCAAACAGACCTATTAATGAAAGTTAATTGCTGCAATTTCATTACATTAAAATTCTTTTATTTTTCTCAGCTATTTGGGGCGGGGGGGGGGGGGGGGGTTGAATCCTCCTGGACCTCCTTCATATATAGGGTTTTGGCACCTACGCATGCAAGATAATAACTAGTAATGGTAGAAGTCTATTATAGGCAGATATTTTTTCTTGGTACACCCATTAATGCTTTGATAGACAATAGTTTGAGTTTTCATACTTAAAGGAAACCAATCGCTATATGGAAGTAGCTTTATTATACAAGAGCGTTACAGAACGGATCATCTTTCAGATGAGAACCATATTGGAAAATCGATTGCAGGTTTACTGGAAAAAGGATCGATTATTTATATTAACATGTTTTTCAACCTACTAAGTATATGAGTATGAACGGTTTTCTAGTTATACTAAAGTGTTTCCGTTTTGTTAATAATCCAGGAGATGATTACATTTGATGATGAAAAAATGAGCTTACGGACAACTACATCAGTTACGATTTGGCAATACACAATTATACTGAATAGATTGAACGAAACAATGAAAGTTGAGTAAAACCCGGGGGGATCATAGCTCGCTACAGGAATAATGTTATGATTGGTAAATGGCAGATGTAATATGTATGACAATCGTATTGTAGAATACAACGGAAAAATATGCACTCAAAAACCAAACCCACAGCAGTTTATAATTACAATAACAACATTGAATGCGGCGATCGGTACGATCAGATGAAGAAGTATTACCCATGCTGCCACAAAACAATAAGATTGTATAAAAAATTAAGGATTCAAGAATGTATAACAATTGCTCGTGCAGATGTTCTACTTTATACACAAAAGAAATGCGAGATCTTGAGGTTGATTATATGATATTCGCTTGGCCATAATTAGGAATTTATTTCTGGAAGATATATTACAATTACAGCTGAAAGAATCCGGATAATTTCCTATCCGGAATAATTCGGATCCAATTTCTCAAATCCGGGTATCCTGATCCGAACTATCCGGATCTGGATTCAGACTAATCAAAAAAATGTTAAAAATTACCTCCAGATTGTATTGTTTCATTGGAAAAAGGGAAATAACATGCAATTTATATTTTCCATATGAAACAATACAATCTGGATGAAATTTTGAACCTCGTCCAGATTTCAGATAATTTGCAGATCCGGATATCCGGATATTAGCAATTTTCCAATTATCAGCTCTAGTTTCAATCCCCTGAACCTTTTAATAGCACTTAATTTCCCAAGTGTATATTTTTGATATAAATTTAAGTTTTTATGTATCTTTGGTTTTGTATGCTTGATGCTAAAAAGTTCAATAAAATAGATTCAGAAACGCGAATATTCTACGTATAAAAAGATGTCATTTTGCCTAAAAAAAAACCGTGGTGCTTCCTATAAATACAACTTTTGATCTAAACATGGTTTCCAGCATGCCCATATATCACACAAAAATATTTATATTATATATTGAACAAAAATAACAATATCTTCTTATCTTATCACCACACCAAGTCATTTTGAAAAAGTATTGTTTGAGTCGGATGAACCAACTATTTCAGCGTATGTAGAAAAAAAATATAAATACAAACAAAAGTAATTTGTAGAACCGGCAGCAAACAAATAACACTATGTAGTGATTTTCTGAAATTTCAAAAACGGTGATTTTTTTTTACTAAGATCAGGTTTTGATATTCTGATATGACATGACCCAAGTTATGATCGCCTTAAAAATGATGCACTATTTACGGGACACCCTGTATACATTTCTTCAAATATTTTTTCCACTATAAAAGGCAAAAATATGGAAATATAGTATATTGGACTACATCCTCCCATAAATAATCCATTGCATAATGCAAGTATTGTTCTAATTTATTTATTATTAATAAGATCATTAGTTTTTGGTTTTTCTGTAAAAATAATTTGACTTAAAACTGTTAGCAAAACAAAGTAGGTACTTCAATCGCAGATTATCCCAGATGTTTCCAATATCTTAAAATAACTTAAAATTTCTGGTAAATTTGAATTGCATCCTTAAAGGTGTTTAGGAAATTACTATTTTTATTCATACTACTGCAACAGAGACTTTCTAATGAGCATGAGTTTTCGGATATGGTTTCAACAGTTTTTATAATTGATATATTTATGTATAACGAAAATAGCTTTGAATAAGGCATTTTACATAACCTGAGATATTTTTTCGATCCCAAGACATATGTAGGGTATGTAGAATGAAGAACCTTCGAAAATTTTCTTTATTTTATATTTTGAAGAAAACAAGTTTTCTTTCTTGTTCAAAGTATTTTTTTTTTTCGTATTATGTGATAAATTCCGTATTGAATTATCAAATATATTATAAATCTGTCAAAATATTATCAAAAGACCCTGAAATGTAACACAGTTTTCTTTTTTAAGATCCGATCCGGTAAGTCCAATGAATTTAAATTTCTTATAAAATTTGTATTGAACTAGTGTTGACTTTACGACATAGTGGCATGATAAAAGACCATATTTCATAATGACTTTATGATTCTTTTAATTGGAATTTAAAGCTACATAATATATTCACAAATTTTTCAGTCATGGTAAAAAGGCGCCCATTTAAATAACTCATAAGACTGGATGGGTTTAGGACTCATTCCGATATTAAAGATTAAAACAAAGGACGGTACCAATAGAAGTGTTCTTTTTTGATTTTCGCCCGCTTCATTATCAATTTCTTCTCTGGGTAAAAGCAACCTTTTTATTAATCGCTAAACTGATTCATAACTTCATGGAGGGAAAGTATTATCAATAAAATCACCTAAATTTTTTCTTTTATTTCTTCACTATGTAGATTGATACATGACATTCCATTGGTTTTTTTTGTGACTTTGATGATTTGATAAAATCGTGATCTAAATATTTAAAAAAAAAATCAATTTTGTTAGCACAATTGTATGGATACAGAATTCATAATGACATTAATTGGCCAACTGCAAATGCTCCTAATAACATTTGGTCGTTGCTTTCTAGTTGTCAAAGTTTGGAAAACTTGCTATGACATTTCCGAATGCCGTTTCATAAAGTCTTCATACCAGTGCCGGCCTGGGATACACTTGTTCGATGTGTTTGTACGGTTTATATATTTTTTTTTATCAATTATACAACGCTGCAATTTGATTACATGAAACCCCATCGAACTCAAATCGATGATCCAATTTAACAAGAACGTTCCTGGTTCTCCGACAATATCGTAAGTTCTCCTTTTTTTCTGATATACCTGTGTTTGTTTTCATCGTATAATGTGTATTTATAAATTCTGTATTTTCTTGCAGCTTCATCGATAGACATAAAATTTTCATGTCATTTATGGTATCTTGAATGGATGTATCATTATACTTCATTTTCGTCGACATGATAACATATTTATTTTTATTGTTGATTCTTTTTATAAACATATTCGTACATATGTATGTATATGCAAAGTGCTTTAATTCATACAATAAAAGAAGTTTACAATTTGAACACTTTAAGACAGCAATAATTTCGTCCGGATTTAAGAATGCTTCCAAAATAGTGTTCCGAATATACTAATTTCAGAATTTGTTTGAAAATTATCACTTTCCTATTAACTTATATGTAGAAATTTGTCAAAAATTTAAATAGTTCTTATAATTCCATACTTATTTAAACTAAATAAAAATAAAAATATACTCGCACAATTGTCCACACAAAATTTTCATTAAACTATTTAAAACTCCAAGTAATTCATTATTAAATTTCACACTGTGAATCGATAGAGAATACAACTGAATCCGCCAGACTTAGAAGGTCTTAATAAAGGACACTAGTGTTCCCTTCTTCATCGTTTCTTCTGAAAACTGTAGATGGATTAACTCAATGCTCAATAATCGCCTAATAAGCGCAGAACTTGGTAGCAATAAGGTTAGCACGAGGGTGTCTATAGAGTGATTCTCTGCTGGGTGCCTGGTCTCAGTGATATGTATATCTGGAAACGAGGGAGCGAATACTTCAGCCGGAAAAGGTTTCGATATGAGTTTATGTCTAGTGGAGGAGCCCATAGATCGGCCCCTAGAATCACTGAAGAGGATTCTAGATGTACAGACTATGCTGGCAAATTGCAGATGGGCAGAACTGACTTCATGTGCAATTTCAAGACAACTTTGGCCCGAGATTTGTCCTGTGAAAACTTGGTAGCTACTTTTTCTGCGAATTTAACCTAAACTAAATTTCACAATTTGTTAGTAATGTAATGAAAGAATAATTCTCTGTTAATTTCGCTCTAAAATAGTTTTTTAAATTCGATTTACTTGCAACTTTATTATAACACTTAAGAAATTAAAATATGTACTAACATCCCCTAAATTCGAACAATCGTGCGGATTTCGAATCAAGCTCAAATAATGTGAACATAAATCGGGACATTTAATTTAATATAATTTTTCTAACTTTTAGATATGTCTGGACTTTCTAAATCTCTAAATTTCCATTTACTACAAAGACAACATTTTATAAAAATTTACGTACCATAGTACTGTAGTACACACAAAAATCTTAAGAAAGTCTTTACGCTTCTTCACAAATTTCCGCAGCAGTTCTTTATACATATACAGGGTGTCTTACACCAGGAGGCTATGGTTTGGTTATGCTTAAGAAAAAGTGCAAAAAACGCAAAATGTTCATTTCGGGTACAGAGTGTGATAGGTAATTTAAAATCAAAGCTTCTTAAATCCAATATGAAAAATTGGTGTTAATGACGTGTTTTTTTGATAAAAAATAGTAGTTAAATAAAAAAGCCGAGTTAAAATTCCGAAATTTTAACTTTGTGGACATAACTTCAAAACGGCGAGGAGCATGAGAAAAATTTATAGACCATTGGAAAGGTCTAACGATTATCTATCTAACTATCTGATACTTTTAACGTTAAACGCTTTCATTTTTTTTTTAAATTCGAGCAGATCTATGGACATTTACTTTAACTCAAGTACCGTACCGTCCATATAGAAATCGTGTAAATCGAAAGATACCGTAGCGTATTTTTGTCTTTGTCAGGGGATAGATGCAAATCACAGCACAGCATGGCATGGCTGGGAGGAGATAGGAAAAGTATTAGGGGTCATGTAACTTTCGCAGATTGTAAGTCCGAGGAAAGTTATAAAATGGTAGACTATTCCATATTCATACAGTTCATGATAAAAAGCATTACGGAATTTTAGGCTTTTTGCCCAGACGACAGCGATGCCATTGGCCGTTGCCGTACCATTGTTCGTAAAAAATATAAAACAAATCAGACGATTGCACACATGATGGCAATAGCATCAGTACCACAATATAGAAATGCTCAAGTTATTGCCATATCGCAAACGAGCTTTAATGCCTTCTTTTGCACAGTATCTAGTAAAGCTAAGACTGTGCTTCCAGTCCCCCAGATATAGAAATTGCTTGTAGAGGAACGGTAGATTTCACGTGCAGAAATATTTCTTACTCCTATTCAGAAATGCAACACATTTCGATGCAGCAGAACTTTTGTGAAAATTAAGATAACAGGGGTTTGGAGCACACTGGCATTTACAAGGTAAGGTTCAAATGTAACTCCATCTTCTAGTACAACCCGTATAAAGGCGACCGGATAAAAAACTTCATTCTACATATAGTAGAAGAGGAGGAGAGAGACCAAGTTTTTAAGTTTGGCTATAAGGTCAGAATACAAGACTCAATTAAAAGCCCTTGAAATATCTAGGCAAGGATTTTGTACTGACCAAAATTGTGGAGATTACGGTTCTAATGTTCCGTATGAAAAGTCAGCAAGAAACCAGATGAGCATCCAGACCATATTGGCGATTGTGGGAGAATTGATTGGCCTTTAGATATTTCATTTTTAAAAAATTGATAACTAAACTGCTGCAAAGCTTGCAGCTGTCGCAAATAGCAATGAATAAAAGCGTTTTTTTTCTTCTATCTTTTGTAAGTTTCTCACATTCCCACTTTTCGTAAATGAAAAATTAATTTGTCGTTTAGAATCATCAGAAAGAAACAGAAAAAACTAAACATGAAAAATATTATTGTAAATAGAAATTTTTGCGATTTTTGTCTTTACGAAAATATTTTTTTTTTTCGAATAAGTATGTTTTCTTATTTTATCTATTCTTTAATTCTTCTTCTGATCCATGACTATGTCACAAATAAAACATTTTCCTACATAATAAACTATTGTTATTATTCAAATTAGTCACCATGACATTGCTTAAAATATTTTTCAGAAAAAATAAATATCCGAAATTCAAATTCTGCTTGCATTCACCCTGTAATACTTGCATGTATACATACATCCACCCACACGACTTTCAGTGTTCAGTCTTTAGCCCAGATTTGCTGAATTTATGATAAGTTCGTTCGTTTCTCCAAATTCGAATTTCTCCTTAGCTTTTATTTCCACATTTTACTTAGCTTTTTGTACTTTTTTGGTGTATGCGCAGTTTATTCAAAAACAAGAAAAAAAAGGAAATCACGAAAATATTCAGTGGTGTTGTGTATATGTAGGACAGGTCGCATTTTATAATATAATGAATACCTGCAGAATAGATGACAAAATCTTTATAGGTGGGAATTTGTTTAATTTTGCATTACAATCGCATAGCTATCATTTAAGAATAGTATAATGCATATTACATACACATGTAAGTACAATACATAGGTAAGAAAATTTCAAACCAGCTAATAAAAAATGGAATTTTTAGTCTCCAAATAAATTCCCGTTATTATTATTAATTTTAATTTAACATTAAAATTAAAAGCGCTGACTTAGCTAACTCTTAAAAATTATTTTTTCAAGAATCAGGCATAGATTTTTTTTTTTTTTACAAATTATCCTAACTTTTATTGAAGTGTGAGAACTCTGTTTTTACACTAAAACTGCAAAGGTAAATGTTATTGTAAGAAACATGTTGGAACGAATTGTAATCAAATCGGGAATAAAAACAATTTGCGTTTGCAAAAAGAACGAGTGAGAATCAAAATTATTTTTGCTGATTATAGTTTTCCACAAGTTTCTGCCAATTGATATCTTTTTGTTTGTTAGAATCAGAGCGAGCTCGATTTAACTTGCATTGATGGCGGTGAGAAATCTAAAAAGAATTTTTTATTAGATTTTTGGTAATATTCAACATGTCTCGTTTTATCAATTGATGACACTGCGTTACATTGAACAATGTTGGAATTTCAATGTTTCTAAAACAACGAAAATAATTAAATCCACCACCACCCACTACACAAAAATTACAAAAAAAAAACATTTTTGGAGCAAGAAAATAAATTATGGAAAGGCGCATTCTTGTAAAATAAATGTGCATGCCCTGAGTAAACACAACATTTTTTTTTTCTGTTTACTTTGGATGTCCTGAGTTTTGTTATAAAGGAATCTGTTTCACATAATAAAGATACATAGCTATCGTAGTTTTTTGCAACAATTTATACAGGGTGTTTCCCCTTAGGAGGTCCATAGAGAGGGAGGTGATAGTACTCACCTAGACGAACCAAAAATTGTAGGGCAGGGGGGGGGCAATTTCAACCGTTTAGGAGTTACAGGGTGATTCATAAAAAAAGCTAGGTTTTCACAAAACACCATGTATCTTAAAAACTACAGGGCGTATGGTCACAGTTAAGGGCTCACTGTATGCAGAACTTCATGGCCTTTCCAACGACAGCTCAACCAGCCCCGTACCCCTCTACCCTCAGAAGTTATGAAGGTCTAAACTAAAAATTTCGGATTTTCTTTCCTTTTTTTTACTTTGACCTCTATTATTTTTGAAAAAAGGTCGTTAACATAACTTTTTTTTATAAAAACTATAAACTGTAGACTCTCCTCTTTAAGTTGACCTATTACACCCTATGTGTTAACTGTAGCCGTTAAACAGTTATTAACTCATAACCTATTCAGGTCACACCGAAAAAAGACGATATTTTTTAAAATGACGTGCTAAGCGAACAAATTATCGTTGAAAATAGGTTTGAAAATAGGTTTGAGAATAGGTTTAGAGCTAATAACTCTTAAAGAGCTGCAGATTGCACATTGGGTGTAATAGGTCATATTAAAGAGGAGAGTCTACAGTTTACAGTTTTTATAATAAAAAGTTATGTTAACGACCTTTTTGCAAAAATAATAGAGGTCAAAGTAAAAAAAAAGGAAAGAAAATCCGAAATTTTTAGTTTAGACCTTCATAACTTCTGAGGGGAGAGGGGTACGGGGCTGGTTGAGCTGTCGCTGGAAAGGCCATGAAGTTCTGCATACAGTGATTCCTTAACTGTGACCATACGCCTTGTAGTTTTTAAGATACAGGGTGTTTTGTGAAAACCTAGCTTTTTTTATGAATCACCCTGTAACTCCTAAACGGTTGATATTGCCCCCCCCCCCCTGCCATACAATTTTTGGTTCGTCTAGGTGAGTACTATCACCTCCCGCTCTATGGACCTCCTAAGGGGAAACACCCTGTATATACAATATAATATGGGTAAAAAATTCATTCCCAATGAATCACCAGAGCAGTCATATTTATATCCTACAAGCTAGTTTTTCTTAATTTTCTCTTCCAGCACCATACTTTCCATACCTGCCATAATATTCATAGCTATTAACAATTTAATAATTTAATTCATGGACAGTACCTAAGATTTAATTTATAGTTTAAAAGCTTGAAAAGGTTCAAAATGTTCTCTAAGATATTTCACTATTTATTTTTTAAATGCTCCTAAAATTTCTGTCTTTAAACTAGTTTTTGTCTAAATTGAATAAGAACAAATTACTCCTTATTCACTTAAGAGTATTTAACATATTATTTATAAATGTATCCCTATTACAGCGCAGTATGATCTGAGTCGCTCTACATAGTTTTGAGTTTTTGAAAATAGTGTGTTATGTTTTGGTTATTTAGTACTTACCTAACAAAATAGTAGAGAAGTAGGTATTCAAAATGCGGTTTGAAAATCTTATTGTATATATAGTATAGATTAGATTAGATTTGTGAAGGGGTATATAGGCGTTAGCCTTGCAATCACTACGACCTGAAAGATCTATTGTGATTCCCCGTTGAATTTGCTCCATTTATAGGTTTAGACTGTTAATAAAGTCTAGAACCATTCTGGGCTTGAGGTTCCATACGTAACTTGGTGGAGGAAAAGCATGTTCAAGGTGGAGTAATCTCCGCCTGGCCAATGCTTCGCAGTTGCAGAGCAAGTGCTCCGAGGTTTCGTGAACATCCTGACAGAAGCGGCAGGATGAAGTCTCAGCCAAACCCAGCTTATTTAGGTGATACCTCAAGGGGCAATGGCCTGAGAAGAGCTCAGTGATCATTTTGAGCTCTGTTCTTCTAAGGAGTAGGAGTTCTTTAGTTTTTCCGCCAGAGGTGTCGATAAACTTTTTTGCCTGGCGAAGTCCTTGTAGCCTTTCGCAATACAGGGATTTTTGTTTATTCTCCCAGTTATTTAGGGTAGCTTTGAGGTAACACTTTGAAGTGCCACAAAATAGCTCTGGTCCGACAAACTTAGTTTCCGCTCCTCTTTTGGCTAGGCCATCCGCAATTTCATTGCCTTTGTGGCCCTCATGTCCAGGTACCCACATGAGGATAACTTTGTTTCTCCTTGATAGATTTTTGAGGGTTTGTAGACATTCCCAGACTATCCCTGACTTGACAGTATAGGACTTTAAGGCCTTGAGGGTAGCTTGACTGTCCGAGAGGATATTAATGGTTGAGCCATTTATGGCTCTTTTAATGCAGGTATTGGCGCATTCTTCTATGGCCAATACCTCGGCTTGGAATACGGTAGGGGTAGAGCCTAGAGCCTTTGATATATGGCATCTGGGGCCGTATACACCCAATCCGATCCCACTGTTTGTTTTTGAGCCGTCTGTATACCACACCATCGATCCTTGTTGGAAGGACTTTTTAGTGGAGCGCCATTATTGTCGGTCTCCAAGAACCACTTGAATGGTCTTACAAAATCCACTCTGATTGTGATTATATCAGATATTGTCGTCACTTGCTCGAAGCATATCTGTTTCAAGATACTTAAAAGACCAACCAGATCGCCTGGCTTTAACTGTTTCTCCGTTTGTACTCTTATAGCACTGGAGATCGCTTCCATTTTCACCTGCAAATGCAGGGGTGCAAGGTTTAATAAGGCTTCCAAGGCTGCTGTAGGACAGGATCTCATGGCACCAGTTATTCCTAGACAGGCAAGCCGCTGGGTTTTTTGAAGCAGAGCCTCAGCCGTCTTTTGATTAGTTTTTGGCCACCATGCGAGGGCCGCATAGATGACCATGGGTCTAACAACCGTGGTGTACGTCCAGTACATCATTTTTGGCTTCAGACCCCATGTTCTGCCAATGAAGCGACGACACGTGTAGAGAGATCGCATCGCTCTATCCGTCACTCTGGACAGATGCGAATTCCAGGTAAGTTTCTTATCTAGGGTTATCCCAAGATATTTGACTTCGTCTGAAAATATCAATTCCGTATTATCAAGAAGACGAGCCGTTAGTGAAAGCTTCGATCTTCTTGTGAACGGAACGATTACCGTTTTGTTGGGGTTTATGCTAAGGCCTTTGTTTAAACACCACGTGCGGACTTTGGAGAGGGCTATTTGCATGAGGTCAGATATGACTTGATCATGCTTGCCCCGTATTGTAACTACTAGGTCATCCGCGTAGCCTTGAACATTAAAACCCGAACTGGTCAACTTCTCTAGCAGATCATCAATCACGATCGACCATAAGAGTGGAGATAGAACTCCTCCTTGTGGGCAGCCTTTTGCTGCGGTGATCGTGACTGAGCAGTTCCCTAGAGATGTGGTTATCCTCCTGCTTCTAAGCATGGAGTCTATCCAGTTTACCGTGGAGGGCTCAAAGCCTTTATCCTCGGCAGCTGATTTAATTGCATCGAAGGAGGTATTATCGAAGGCTCCTTCTATGTCCGCAAATGCACATAAAGCCACCTCTTTTGCTTCGTGCGCTTTTTCGAGGTCTTTGACTAGTGTGTGAATGGCAGTCTCAGTAGACTTGCCAGTTTGATAAGCGAACTGCTTAGAATGAAGTGGTGATTTAATCAGAATTTCACTTCGAATGTGTAGGTCTAGGATTTTTTCCATGGACTTAAGCAAGAATGAAGAGAGGCTGATGGGTCGGAACAATTTAGCTAGAGAACTAGATCTTTTTCCTGCTTTAGGTATAAATACCACCCTGACGTCTCTCCAACATTGGGGAACGTACCCTAGAGCGTAACTGGCTCGAAAAATGTTTTGCAGTGGAAAGAGTATTTCTTCAACACCTTGTTGTAGTAAGGCGGGAAAAATGCCGCCTTCTCCAGCATATTTAAAGGGCTTAAATGTGCCAATGGCCCATCTAACCTTGTTAGGAGTGAAGATTCTTCCCGCAAGGCTTTTGCTCCTGTTAGAGATTCCGTGCTTGTCCACCTCAATCGGGTCTGGAGCTATTATTCCTTGATCGGGAGTGAGAGAGTCAGGAAAATGAGTTTCTAGTAAGAGCCTGACTGTTTCCTCGCAACTCTCGGTGTAGTTCCCATCTGCCTTTTGAAGTGTGCCTATACCATTCGTGTGATCCTTCGAATCTCCTTAGTTCCGTGTTATATTCCGTTAGAGCCTTTTTATATTCCCCCCAGATGCCAGAGAGCTTAGCTCTGTTAAATAGTTTCCTGACTTCTTTTCTTTTCAAACTCAGTTCCCTATTCCACCATGGTACCTGCCGATTGCAAGTCTTTTGTATAAGTTGAGATATTATTTATTTCTGACCTTCTCATCAAACCAATTCTTTTAAGTTTTTTGCAGTAATATTGTTTCCATGCGATTCTAATTTCAGTCTCTTAGTAATAACCACATCCAGATTTTGAATTCCATTTATGAATCCATCCTTCTTCCATTCAATCTCACTCTCAAATCTTCTTTTCCCTTCAATAGCATTGATTCTATTTTGCCTATGTTAAGTTGTAATTTATATTTCCTTAATCAGCTGCTCAATCCATCCAAGTCATCCTGCAATTTTGTTTGAATTTCACTGACACTATCTCCAGCAATCTTTATTAAAGTATGATTTGCAAAAATTTCCAATTTAAAATAAGTAAATGCTGTGTGCTGTGCCTATATTATTAATGTACATTGTTACAGTTAGTGAAGCTATGAAAGACAGTCTAGAGGAGATATCTTGGCAGCACAATGTGGTCCTATACTGGGTATCGGGTCACAGGAACATCCAGACTAATGATATATCGAATGTGGTAGCCAAAAGTGTCTCTGAAAGAGATAGCTCCGAAGCAGTAGCAGTATGCGAGAAATCCAATCGCTGCACAAAAGGGCGACATCCTCAGTGATGTCTATAAGAAAGCGAATCAAAGGTATGGGTTAACCATGAAGACTGTTATATTGTGAGGTAATTATCATCTGGATACAACAAGAAAAGAACAAAGGAGCTCCTTAATGATAACATAGCCGATATCAGGAACCTACGAATCATTGGGTTATAGGAAACAATTCTAGGAGACTGAGTCGAACTGCAATTGTAAATGATATTTGCCGAACTGTAAAGAAAACTAAGAAAGCATTAACGTAAAGAGTTGAAATTTTGTACACGACGTTTTCATAAAAATATTAAATATAATTTCAAAAATTAGCTAAATCGGGCAACCTCTTCCTAGTGTTGCCATATACTAATTTAGGGTTTTTTGCGTATGCTGTCATAACGATCAATCGTTTTTATTGTACTGAAAAGTTCTTCAGAATATGAGATTTCGTGAAATTGGTTATATAATCACTTTTACTCTCCGACGAGCCATTCTAGAAATATATTCGAAAATCCACTTCAACAATCAGACTGGCATAGAAATTACATACGTACATTCATCTCTCAGAATGAAGAGCGTTTTGCAAAAGTCGATAGGTTCAAAATATGTACACATTAAGTGATCCGTAATGGCAAGTTTTATCTATTGGTTTTCTTAAAACACTTCAAAACGCTTTATAAGCTATATTAAATTAAAAAATTTGTGAAATTATTTATCAAAACTCGACAAGTGCATGAAAGTTTTAGCAAATTTCGATAAATGTGTCTTTCTAAAATGAGTGAAGTTTACAGCAAAACCCGACAAGTATGTATATACAGACTGCCCCAGACTAACATGACTATATTTTACCAAATGATTCCGCTCGTCCAGGCAAGTAAAAATGTATGGTCGGAGGGAAAGGGCAAAATGTCACTCTATCGAGTTACAGGGTGATTATTAAAATATGTTCTTTTTCCTTTAAACACCCTATATCTTGAAAAGTATAAGGTATACGGTCTGAATAGATTAAGAGCTAATAATTCTTTAATCGTCACAGATAGAATATAAGTGTACAAGGTTAAATAAAAGAGCATATTTTACTAATCACCCTGTAACTCGGTAGGGTGACATTTTGCCCCTCCCTCCCCTCCTGCCATACAATTTTTTACTTGTCTGGACAAGAGGAATCATTTGGCAATAGTATATATTATATAGTCATATTAGTCTGGGACACCCTGTATATACACTTATCCCAACTTTGAAAAAATATTAATTTTTGTTGAAAATTTCTTATAAAATTTATGTATTAAATTCATGCGTTAATGTTTAACAAATAGTTAAAAATTATTAAATTTTTCATTATACTTTAAAGATTCTCCTTTCCTATATCGACTTTTGAAAAAAAAAGCTCCTCAATTGGTCTTAGACCAATTCTAGATTTTTTACTGGTTTTTACTTAAATCCATAATGACATAAAATGGTTTAAGATAATTCACCAAAATAAAAATAAATTAATAGCTTAAAACGAGGACAGATTTTTTTAAGATCACAACTTTGTGTATCGTGAATAAAAAATGTGCTCTATAAAATTTACAGAAGAAATATTACTAATTTTTTAAAATTGATTAAATTAAGTATATAAATTGAATAAAAAATTTCTAAAGGGAAATACATGTGAGTTTCATTTTAGTTTTCTTTACATCACTCACAAACAAAAATTATGCTCGCTTTCATCTTTCAATCTAGAGATCAAATTGTCCAACAGTGCGATAATTTTCCTTTATTAATGGTCTGGCCATTGTTCACTGCAACACTTGAGTTTCAGTTACACCCAGTTAGTTTTCACTTTATATAATATCGTAGCGAGTATAATGCCCCCAACATAATGTGAATTTTTTCGTGACAGAAGAATTTTTAGGGTTATATGCCATCACTAAAAAGTATTTCTTTGTCTGCTGATCTTGGACAGGTTCCAAATATTTTAAAAACATCATTCTTAACATCAGCAAGGTCTAATTAATTGACTAGTCGATGAAAATTATCTGACAGATTGAAATCTTTCCAACGATGACGGGAAGTGCGTCGATCTGAATCTTTCTTAATTGACGAGGAAGTTGCCAATTACTTTTTAAGTTGAGAATATGTTGTGCTTTGTGAAAAAAATGAATATCCGTCACAAGAAAATGAAAATTTTTGCAATTATGTAATTTTCTAGATGTTATTTGCTCAGACTATTTGAATGTAGTGTGGTAGTGTATGATAAAATGAAGTGAAATTATAAGAATTTAAAATGGCTTTTAAAAAGTATTTCTTTAGCTGTATTCTGTGGATCTTCTTTTAGAAAACACTCATATATTGAGAAGATTTATTTGTAAT
This sequence comes from Dioctria linearis, assembly GCA_963930735.1. Lineage (NCBI taxonomy): Eukaryota > Metazoa > Arthropoda > Insecta > Diptera > Asilidae > Dioctria > Dioctria linearis. The sequence continues at coordinate 306,146,487 of OZ005741.1, forward strand.
ATCGTTTAATTTAATTCTTTTTTTCACATCTAGAGAGCGCTATGATAGTTTCCTTGAAATTGGATGGAAAGTAATTACGAGACGGAAATAATTAAAAAATAAAATTGTGTCGAAAAGTTTGAGACGTGGGCGAGTACAGATATCTTTTATTCTCAATATATCGGCGTCTTCGGGATTCAGGCAAAAAATGTAGGTCGGATAAATGATGGCAACCGTGTGACCCTGCTTAGGCGGGTCAGTATGCTGCCTCTGCCCCACGAAAACTTGTAGGTATGAAGATGGTTGGGGGCAGGAATGAAGCATCATCCTGCCTACAGATTTCGGACGGCAGAGTCAGCATACTGATCAGTCTAAACTGGGTCTATGTAATATGTATTGTGCCCTATAATTATTCCCATCGTACAATCTTTCCCTTAAAAAGTTATTCGACAGTTCTTTTTTCGGAGTCCTTTTAAAAAGCTCTTATTATGTTTGCAAACACATCAAAGCTGGATCATATCTCCTTAGGGATTGATACTATATAGGAACCGAGTTTATCGATCCCAACACCAGTGGAGAAGTCGTCGATCCTTTCTTTGTGAAAGCATTTAAGATCTCATTACGTAATATCCCCTGTAACCGCGAACCCATATAAAGAAAACATAGTTGTGTCTTTAAGGCAATAAGTTACCATGATACGTCTTTTGGATTATCCAGCCCGCTCTTGTTACGTTAAAAATCTTTGTTTGAAAGAATGTAGGAATATTTGGTTTCTTTATCCACATACTACCTAGAGCTCCTACCATTATAGAGGTATTGGATTCATCTGTTTAGAAGACATTTGTTCATGTTTTCAGATTTTCAGTAACATTCTGTCAGTATTCTTCGGCTGGTGGGTATTCAACATAAAATGAATCTTATACTTTTGAAGTCCTTGTAGCATGACCCCATGTCCAGTAAAAGGTTCCTGTTTATCTTTAACCGTAAACGTCATCATTTCCTTCTGAACTGTGAGATCCTGGGGTAGTAAATAAAGAGTACAGAAGCTAGAACTGTGACAAGTGTTGTATTGAATACGCCTGTGATACCGACGTATACCTTTCTTTGTACCTTATATAGGATAGTTCAAGAGTTCTTTCTCCTATTGCACAATACCATATATACGAATTATAAAATAATGGGTCTTATAATAGCTGGGTATATGCAGTTGACCGCAGTTGACCTAAGACTCCACGTCCTATACTGCACTGGCAGAAAACATTTAGTTTTGCGAATGTCCTTGTTTTTGACTTTGCTCTCCACTGCAATTTGCTTACTATGATTATGCCTATATACTTTACTTCTTTGGATAAATTAAAGGTTTCTTCTTTTAGCTTAGGCTGCATGAAGTTATCCTATTTTTTTCTGTTTTCGAACCAGTCCTGAATTCTATCAAGAACTCTCAGCATTTTATTGCGGACTGTTCCAAATGACTTCCCTGTTACTAGCGTGCGTTCAAGCTCTCCAGTTCGTTCAAAAGTAACTCCACCAAACGATATCGCAATAAAGATTAAAGGACCTGAACTGCTTTTTCCGATCACCCACCATTGCGGTGTGATTTGCCCACTTACTGTTTGCGAACTAGTCTTCAGATAGCATGAAGTAGATTCATCTCAACAAGACTTTTTATACTCCACACGTTTCGGCAGATTCGTACAATGACGGCCGACTCCACAGCCGATTATACAGGGTGTCATCAATTTAAATCAAAATTTGCTGCAGAGAGGCCTTACTCTCCCACCCTACGGTTGGTTTTTTTTTACATAATCTCCATAATCTGGATCTATAACTCCAAAAATACAATAGTTAAATCACAGCAGTTTTTTTTTTTTTGATAGCTCACACCTAGTCAGTGTTAGTATACTAAATTAAAACACAAACCAAGAGCCGGATACAATGACATGTAACATAAGAGCAACAATTAAACTCCTTATATCTTTTTTTGTTTTTAACTTTAACGTGTTCAGTTATTAAGTGCAATTCACATGGGATTAATATGGATTCATACATATAAAATTTAGAATTTTTTACTGCAGTACTACTAGCCGGTTTGGTGCAATGCATTCGTTGCGTTTGTGGGATCCGTCGAGACTCATTAAATCTTACTGTAAGTGAGTTTTTTTAATTTGAACATACTCATCGCTTGCAACGTATGCAAATTCATAGTTTATATGTTACATTCATATAGTTGACGAGCGAGGAGTCGTGATTTGTTCATAAGGTCGGTGTAAAGTAGTAGCTAGTTGCTAAAAATTGCCACCAAGGTCATCATAAATAGTTTTGCCGTGAGACGTAGGAAAAATCCATTCTGTTGGTATGCCATAGTCCTTCAGATGCAGAGCTATACGTTTAAGAAGCTTTTTCTATTTTTATACTGTGTCACCGAAGAAACATAATTAATTTTCTTAATATTTCCAAAATTACATTTTAAGTACTCTATGAAAAATACCGTTGAAACAATCAATTAAAAATAGAAGATAAAAAAATCGTAGTCTTCAGCTCATTATTTAGGTTCTGATAATATGTATTTTCCAAATTGATGTTGCAATTGCTTAATGACCAAGCAATGAAATCCTTGTGCTTCGTATCACGAGCGAAAAATTTTACGAAAAGTCTATTAAGATGATAAATATTCTGCTCTTTAAGTAATAAAAAGCATATCGACAGAGAAAGCCAAGTCGAGTATGTAAAGTATTGACAAACTCATTGGAAGACTCATTCCTTGTTTCCAAAATCGACCTACCGATATAGACAACCAGTGTTTATATGTAACGAAGTTTTCCTCAAATGCAACGTCCAAAATTCTTCTTAATGGTCGAAAGTCAGCACATTCATGTTATTATTATTAATAAAAAAAAGTTTAAAGGTAGGTTAGGTACACATCATTCGAGCCAAGCAAATTTCCAACGGTAGCATCATTAATTGAAATAAAAATTTTTAGAACCTTTTATAGTTTACTTCACAATTTGATGAATTAATGTCTGCCTGTAAATCTATCAAGATCCAAATGCTTCGTAGCAGTTATGAAAATTTCGAAAATTTGATATTTATATTTAGATGACTGCTTAAAATTCTTCTTATGGTTTGCCAGTATGAATCTTCTTTTAATTCAATAAGCTACCTTTTTTCCTGAATCTCCTAATAAGAGTAGCAAATATTGGTCCATTGTAACTGCAATATAATCTTTCTTTCATCATATGAGCAGTAGTTTTCGAATATGGGCAAAATCGAGCAACTCCTTACTGTTGCCATATAAAAATCTTAATTATTTTCCATACTTTATTTTATTTTCACAACTGTTTAGAACGTGAACTGAAATTTTCTACTTACTAGCATTATATGTACAAAAAGAAAAAAATATAATTTCAGCTTCGAGGCAACTTCCTCGCAGTGTTGCAATAGACATTTTTTGTTTGTTTTTAATACTTTTAAGAAAACCTTCACTTATAGCGGGCTAAAACGTGCATATGGCAATATTGTTTTTTCCAGGGACCGAAAAAAACTGGTATTTTGAAAATTTTAAACAAAAAAAGCTATGATCGGGGAATTTTGTGGAATATACCAAAAGATGTCTCGTGAAACCCGTTTCGATTCCTGTAAAGCTTGTGAAAACTTAACTTTTTATAAAAAAAAAGCTAAAAACACTAAGCTGAAAAGGTATTTTATTTTTTCTGGCAAAAATAAAAAGTCAGCTTGACTTTTTATTTTTTCGAGTTGGAAGTAACAAGTTTTGAAGCCGGAAGTATAAAAAACCAAGCTAGCTTCTTATTTTCAGGGACCGAATCAGTTATGAATTTTTACGAAAAAAGCTTAATTTACTTGTTATTCCTGGCCGGTAAAAATATAAAAAGCGTGTCCAGCTTTTTATTTTTGCCAGATAAAATAAAAAGCCTTTCTAGCTTAGTTTCTTTAGCTTCAAATTATTATCGGTCAGCGATAACAAGTAAAGTTGGCTTTTTTCATAAAAGGTCATAACTGGTTCGGTCCCTGGTTTTTTCCACCCATGCTCATATTTTATTTATATCCAATATCCAAATTTTTTTTAAATTAACTTTTCCCTTTTTTTTATTTTTTAGATCGCTCAACAACAAAAAATAAAACATTTGACCCCATATGGAATGAGCATTTCGTCCATGATATAGCTAATGCAAAAAATATTAATTTAACAGTATTTCATGATGCAGCCCTACCACCGGATGATTTTGTGGCCAATTGCACAATACCTTTTGAAGATCTCATGCACAGGGGTAACTCAGTACAAGATTTATGGGTAAGTCTTAACAATAAGAATCATAATCATCTCATAATGTTATCAACACCGCATCTGATAATAATCTTTGCATCTTATATTATCGCTTTTTTAAAGCTGATAAGAATGTTTGCCTTCTTCGGTGAATTTATAAACATTAAGAGTAGATTGTTGAGATCATAATTATTAGAGACTGTTTCTTGTTTAATTAAATTCACATATTTTTTGCAGGTTGACTTAGAACCCCAGGGAAAAATACATGTTATTATAGAATTAAAATATCAAGGTGAGTAGTCCATCTATTAATTAATTATTAATAAATTTGAATTAAATGAATTACTTGTGATTGTGTACTAATTAATATCAATCTATTATGTTGGCATCTCTTATGATACATGATGTGTACAAAAAAAAAACCTTAAAATGTGTTTTTATTGGCCTTATTATTGGAATTTTAGCTGAGCTAGTTAAAGTTTAGTTCCAATAATATCACTTTACAAATAAGCTAAGCAGGGCTTAACACATACTTTTAGTTTAAAATCAAATTCATTTATACCTGTATTCTACTGGCAGAATAATACATATGTAGGTACCTTTAAATGCGCCAATATATTATGTAATATACTAAACTAAAAGAAAAACATGTAAAATTAAATAAATCTACTGATACGTAAAGTAAAATAAGATAAAACAGAAAAAAATAGCAAAAAGAAAAGTATAAGCAGCAGTCCAACAAAGCGTTACACTATATTACCAGTGAACAGTCTCTAAAATACACCCACGTTCTATAACGCAAATGGCAGAATATTCCAAATATGAGCAATTCGAAAACAGTAAGAACGCTCTCCAATTATCCTTTGATGATAAAGAATTAATATATTTCCATGTCGACTGTAAGAAGTTAATTTGGTCAGTAAGGTAGTTCGGTCTATCAAAACTTATTATAAGAATAAATATAAAATTTATTGTTTTCCGCTTTAGAAAAAAGAGCTCAGTAAGTTAGACTTATACGGCGATAGGTTTGAAAACCCTCATCAGATAAAAAAATCCAACACAATCGTTAAAAGCAACGGGAAAATAGAGCTGTCATAATAAAAGTAAAGTAAGATAAGTGTAATAAAGTAGAATTTACATACAATTGCATGCAAATGAATATTAATATCCTTTAGAATATCTAAATAATTTATAAATCCCCTGAAAAACAGCTGACCCAGAGTAGATTCATGCGAAGCACCATAAAGAAATAGGAGTAAGCCAGAATATTTTTGGTTCATTTGTACCAGCTACGATCTATCAGTTAAAAACTATCTGATTGACTCTAACTAAGTCCCTGTCTGAATAAAGTAGATATATAAGTGGAATAGAAGAATTTTTTTCCTGGTGGAGAGAGAAGATCATGATCAAGGATTCCCGCAAAAAATTAGATTAAGATTAGAGGTCGCAGTAGAAGCGCTTTGATGCGTACTCATACCTCAAAGTTGTTATCTGTGAAAATGACTTCTTTCCTATAAGCTACAGCCAGAATAGTTACTTCAAACATATCGCAATTAACATCATTCTATGGGTAATTTTGAATTGTCGTGAAGTTGAAATGTAAAACGCCATACTGCCAGCTCTACTACCTACTCTATCCAATTTATGCAACCGAAGGCCTGGTATGTATCATTTTCGCAGAGTACCGAGACTTAGTCTAAGTCTCATATATAAGGCACTAGTATTATAAGACAATCACTCTCAGTGCCTAATTTCGGTTAATTTTTTAACTAGATCGATCAAGCATTAAGTAAAGTTATATTAAATTTAAGTAGAGGCAAACAATTATTATGAATAGCATCCCTATTTGGAATCAGGTGATACCTACATATTATGTTGAGTAGTAGGACTAGTTAGATATCTGCCAAACGACATACTAGTGACTGAGTAAATAAATGTTCACTAAAAAAGTTGGATAAGCAATCCCCAGACCAACGGAAAGCTAAATGAAGCGGTAATCTCATATAGGACTCATGATCCTCATTGATATACTATTTTTCAAATTCGGGTTATATTCGAATATTTTCGAAATAATTTTGCTAAAACTGTTATGTTATATTTTTATCTATAACTGGGGGATTAGTTGAAGAATATTATTGATGGTAAAATGATGGGTATTTGTTCTGTGAATCTTTCATGGTAATACAATATACATATTCGAAATATTTTGTAAAATAGATAGCTTTCCAAGGATAAAATATATCACCAATAAGATCATAAATTTTTCGTTGAGGTGTTCCATACTTTAAGTTAAATCTAATTAAAGCCAGTAATATCTCGAATATTTTCAACTGCAAAAGACGGGACACACAGTGTACTCTGCCGTTTAAGCAACTGGTATTATTGAATTTAAAGCTTAGCTACACGCTTGAAAAAATGTACTGAATTGTTTTTTTAATGAAATTAATAAATAAATACTTCGGGGTTGGTTATTATATTGATAGGAACAGCAGTTGGAGTAAATAAGTGGAATATAAATGCCTATCTGTAAATCTCGTATGTAAACCCTGTGATAAAGCTGAAGAGATCCTTCCAAATAGTGGTTGCGCTCTATTGAGTAAAAAAAATTTAATTTTACACAATTAGAGCCGCTTTACATAAGCGACTTTCAGTCGCGCGACTAGTGTCACGATTTTTTGCGACAAAAAGAAATTGGTTTCACACGACGGCGACTACAACAAATATTTCAGTTATTGTAGTATATAGTTTTTTCTGTAGTTGTACATTTTAATGGAATTATAAGAAGCTATTTTAGTACTTCATTTAGTTTTAAAAAAAAAAAGTGCAAGAAACAAGATTTTGGGTACACTATTTATTAACTGCCTGTTTTTTTAAATGTGGATTTCAAACGATTTTCGGGGACCTTCTTAAAGATGAGAGTAAATTTAAATCTTATTTTCGAATGTCCATAACATCTTTCAACAAGCTTTTCCACCTCATTAAAATAATAGCATTAATATATAACAAATAAAATTTTGCAGTACAAAGTAAAACTGCGATGCACAAAAATCGTTCACTTGGAGGACAAATTTAGCGACTGTCGCAACTTCATGTGAACTGAATTCTTTGTTTCCATATATCAAGCAAACAGTTGTGAGACACTTTCGCGACAGAGCAGTCGCGCGATTTTAGTAGAAGCTTGCGACAGTAAGTTTAAGTTTGGTTTACTCGATTTATTCTATTCCGGGCCTCCGTGTGAAATGAATTATTCAAATGCATGTAATGCTAAGGTCTCTCTCACAATTTCTGGAAATAATGCATGGCATCACAATGTCAATCCCCCTTTAGGCTGCCAAAGTTTGTAGGAAGTTTATGATTAATAATAATCGATTTAAAATAAGTCATTATCATTTTTTTTTTACTTAAATATTAAATTTATTTACAAAATATTTTCACATTTTTCAGACCAAAACAATCCAATACCCGAAACTAGCCAAAACGTAGCAGCAACCAAAAATGAATTCAAAGAAAGGGCTGGTTTTAATAGACGTCGTGGGGCTATGCGCCGACGAGTCCATCAGGTAAGCACCCAACATTTATTTTTAATTAATAAATTTATATATATGTTTTTATTATAGGTTAATGGACATAAATTTATGGCGACCTTCTTACGACAGCCGACTTTTTGTTCACATTGCCGGGAATTCATTTGGTAAGAGAACACATTTTTGTTGTTGTTAATATTACACTAATTTATTGGGTTTTCGGGGTACTATGCAAAATGGAGAGAGTAGCTTATTTTATTAAAGGGGAGTGAATAACATTAGATAAGTAATAGTATAACGCTCAACGGACCAAATTTTATCAAACTTACCTTGTCTTTTGCATGCCTCGGGGTTCTACTTAATAAATTTATTTTTAAGAACTGAAATTGGGTTTGGATTGGGCTGTAACAATTAAATATAGTAGTTTCTTTATTAAATAATATTTTTTTTTTTGTAAAAATAATAAGAGTATCACAGAATTGCACATTTTTTGCATTTGCAGGGGAATTGGTAAACAAGGCTATCAATGTCAAGGTATGTGTTTATTAGATGCAATTGGAGTAATAAGTAAATGTTTTTTTTTTGTATTTTGATTTTATTTCTATTTTGTTGGGTTATTTCTTTTCCATATGAATGTTTTTTGCAAGCTTTAATCATAAGAAACTTAAAAAAAATAAAATCATTAAAGCAAATGTTGTGTTAGCATAATGAAAAATATTTAGTTATTGGGATGAATCTATTTAAAATTAGGAAGAAAAGCCAAAATTTTCTCAAAACGCATATTATATTATTATTATATTATATTTATTGAAATAATTTAGTCATTATTGCCATGATAAAGAATAAAACTAGCATTTTCAGAAAAGTTACTATTTCTGTTTTAAGTCATAAAACTCATTTATATATTTGACTGCAACATTTTAACAAGTAGTTATTTTGCACCAACTGCAACTTTACCATTTGTATGGGTAATTTCATTAAAAGACATTCACATGTATAATTATACCATATACTGTTGATAGGTTTCAAAAGTAAATGCAGAAAATGTTTATTAATAAACGAAACTTAAAACTCTTCGAATATAAATTTAAATGAACGTTAACAGCAAACCAAAATAGGGTCAAAAATGTCCGAGAACAAAAAAAAAATCAAAAAAACTGCACTACCAAATAATAATAGGCCACTTCCTCAGCAAAATATAATGTCGTCGCCTATAAACTGTGTTACTTTTACTTCAATGAATGCAGATTATGTATTAATGCTGCTTTTCTAGTAACTATCGATCTTGTCAAGGGAAAATCAAATGGTGTTTCATCAAAGTTTTATTTATTTTAATATTAGCTTTTTTTCCCCAAATGGAAATTCTGAAAACAGCCGTTTTACTGTTTCGATTCTGATTTATCAGCACTTGCACTAACGGATTTTGTTTTTTATATATAGGTTTAGATAGAAAATGGGATTTTGTTTCATCGCCGTAACAACTTAAAATATATAAAAAAATTGTGGTCAGTACTGGAAACCGGTGATGTGCAAAGTTTGCCCGTTTTCTTGCTTGTACATTAATCAATTTTTAGTGAGAATAACAGACCTTGATCACACAGATTATATTTTATCACTATAGTCGTCACATTAGTCGTCTCATAAAACTTTGTATTTAGTCACATATACCTACTATGTTTCATAAGCCCAATAAGGTATTATTTTCAGCGCTTCAGCTATCTGATCTTAAGATCAGCTAAAATACTGGCTACTTCCGTGCGCCAGCTCTCTGAATGAAAGATTCCATCACCTATACTAAGGAGCTTTATACTTACTGCTAATCACTTGAACATAGTCACTTTCAGACTTTTCAAACTTCCTCGAGGTGTCTTTGTCTCTAGGGCTCCTCCAATCCATTTTTACTACTAGTAGTTACTGATTCGGAGGATCTTGCAGTTTTTTTTTTTTTTTGTATTATTCTGAAGCTTTCCTAGAAAATTGGATATATTGAGCAGTTGAAATCCTTCCATACACAGCACACATCCTTGAGCGACTGGTGATATGTATGGATACTATCAATGATGATTTGACACAATTTGATAAACTTTTGCCCTTGCCCGAATTATCTTCCTATTGCAGATAAAGAGTTTTCCTGTGGGGACGAGAGTTTGATCATTTCACTTTTATCCTCATCTAAGTATGCTAATTCAATTTACTGATAGCTTTTCATCCTCCAAGCAGAAGCAATCCTGAAGCATAGTTAATGACAACGGATAATTACTCTACTTCTCATTTCCTATACCGATCCTTGCGGAACTTTAAATAAATGACGCCAATCGCTCTTGATTCCTAAATAGAGTAATTATTCTGTACTTCACTCTGTTGTTTTTTGTAATTCTGTTATTCTAATACTGTATCTCATGTGCTTCTTGTCTTAGCTTTAAGATTGCTGATTTTTCTAAACATAATGGTTACCTCCATGTCTACTATGGCTAAAGTCACAGGCCTTTTATCTGATGAAGTCAATTTTGTAATAATTTTGTAATAATAATAATTTATTGCTAGTAAATCTACACAAGATTTACAATCTGTTATAGTACGAAATAGTAAGTCGGTGCTAGACAAATTTGTGTTAAAAATAAGAACTGAGCTATAAATAAAAAAAATAATCTGCATTGAGTTGATAGTTAAAACAAAAAAACTTAAAAAAGTTGCAAAGTTAGTTCAAATTTAGTTTAAATATAATATAAGAATAGTTTAAATACTGCCCCCTAGCCTAGAAGAGAATAGGAACTATTATCCTATAAAGAGGTTATTTTAAGTGAGTTCGAACTTGCATTTTAAAGGCATTGACGGTGTTTGTGGTTTGTATAGCAACGGGTAAATTATTCCATAATCTGATAGACTGGACGAGGAAAGAACCGTCCATAACTGATCTATAGAAACGTGGCATTATCAGAGAAGTAATCTGGAAAAGTTCCCTGAGATTTTCCGGCTTATTGGACCGTAGTATGCCGAACAGTAAAAAGAGCACCCGATGCTTTGAAAAGGATTCCAAAGAACACCCAAGTAATTGAAGCCTAGAAGGGGAAACGTGATCAAATCGTCGCAATCTAAAAATAAATCGGATACAGTCGTTGAATGCAACCTCCATTTTACGTGCACATATACTATCAAGTTTAGGAAAAACAACGCTTCCAAACTAGAAATGAGGCAGAATCTTTACTAGGACCAGACGAGTGCTACGAGGCAGTATAACGGCCGAGAGATGAAGTTTGCCCAGCCCAGCATATTTTTTACCCAATCTCGCCTTAATATAATCACAGCACTTCATACTGCTGTTTAATTTTATCCCAATATTGATAGCCTTATTCAGCATGGGTAGTGGAGAATGCTTCAGGATCACTGGTGGGACGTCAGACACATTGAAAGCGTTATTATAAAAAGTTATAGAAAGTGATTTTTCGGGATTAAGTGGCAGACCATTATCCATAGACCAGGCATATATTCTATCCAGATCACTATTAATGCGTGATAAGCAATCCTCGAGAAGACCTATAGACCGGCTTAGAAAAATCTTAATATCATCCGCATAGAGATGTATTTTTACATCACAAACTGCTTTCGGCAAGTCATTAATGAATAAACTGAATAACAGCGGACCCAATATTGGTTGTAGAGGCAAAAATGCAGAATAAACATTGCCGACCCTAAAAGACGAACAGAGCTTATATATAAGAGTTCCTTTGAGAAATCTAAAAGGACTAACGTAGTGAATTTGTCACTATCCATCGCGCTTTTAATATCGGACGTTATCCTCAATAGGGCCTTTTCACAACTGTGAAATGCGCGAAAGCCTGATTGACATCGAGTTAAAAGATTTGTTTGTCCACATGCTCAAGTATTTGCTGGTACATTAATTTTTCTAACACTTTAGATAAAAAACAAAGTATACTGATTGGACGAAAATCAGCCGGAGAATCTAGCGATTTCGTTTTTTGTATTGGAAGAATGTTAGCTACCTTCCAGCTGGAGGGAAATGAAGAAAATGTAAGGCATGAATTTATTATATGAAGGATATATGTACTAATAATAGGTAGTATTAGTTTAATAAATCGAGGTGATAAGTTGTCCGGTCCAGTTGCCTCGGATCTAATTGAGTTACAAGACTATAGAAGGTCAGTAATGTTCACTCCACGAAACGAAAAACTATGAATCGAGCTATTTGGAGTAATTCCAGGACTGCGCGGCAGGTTAACATGATGAATGCTTGAGGCAGCTGGAGCTGAAAAATTCGCAAGAGTAATCGATGCATTCAGTTTTATCTTTTCCATAAACTCCGATCGGACGTAGGTGCCGCCACAGCTTTTTTGGGTCGAGGTTAGCTTCGATCTTGGAGGAATGCCGTGGTAGCCTTATTACGGGCAGCTTTATACAATGTCCTTGCCTCATATGCTCTAAAGATTTTCAAAAACTTTGGTACCATTTTTAAAACTACATTTTTAGATTATAATTTTGATACTTCCGCAAACATATCTCTAATTCAAAGATACCATCTTGGATGAGGAATGCTATGATCTTGAATTAAATCTCGAAACTTGGTAATAGTTTCTTGACTGGCTCTAATTGTATTCAAATTACTGTATATATACTATTGAAGCTTGAAAGCAAGCTGATTGAATGTTTATCGATTTTTTAAGATTTTTTGATAGACTTATAGAGCTACCCAATTTCTTTGTAAATTTCATATGTTCCTATACATACATATGAATTTGATCACACTGAACATGTTGTCGTTCGCGGATTCTTTTCAGCCGTTATTTATCTTCATTTCAGACACACTCGAGAAGTCTTTGCTACTCTGATAATAAAACCATTTTTCGCACTGCTTTCAACGAATATAACTGTGTACTCCTAATATCAGCAGTGCATAGCTACATCTTTTTCTCGCAAATGAATTCTCTAAACATTGATCATATCATTGCCGGATATTTTTTTAAATAACTCAACGAAATTAAAAACGACGACGAAATTGTTAACATGCTTAATGCGACTTGGGTCCTATTAAAAAATGGTCTAAAGAATTAACGACCTTACATTCCAAAGGTATATATAAATATGTATGTGTATATTATACCTTCGTAAGGCCAATTTTGAAGTACATATGTCCTTTTGGTCTCCATATTAGCCACATCGCGAATGTTCAGTGAAGATTTCTTAGACTCGCTCTTGATTTTCCTTGGAATGGTTCTCTTTTTTTTTTTTTTGCATCTATGCCGGGATAGGCTTGAATTCATCTCCCTTAAAAACTCAAAATTTTTAAGAATTGTTTTTATTTTTGATTGTTCTATGGGTGATAAATTCCCTGTTCCGGCACGTTCTCCGAAATACAGGGACTCTCTCCAGGTCCTGCAATCTCAGTAATAACTATGGTTGAAATAAGCCGATTTGTCAGAGTTATAAAAGCTTAATCCAGTAGCAAATAATCAGTATTTTATAAATGCTGCGAAATAAATAAATAAAAAAATGAGTTTTTACCTTCTAATTGATGCCAATCGAATAAATCGGAACAAGAAAATACATTGACTAGTCCCTTTGGCAAAAAAACCAAATAAATCAAGGTAAAGCAAAGCTTGCAAAAACATTAATCTTTTAAATGCATACTAATTAATTTTTATTTATATTTATAATAAAAACCGTATAAAAGAGGAAACATTTCAGCAAAAATGATTGGCTTTAATTTTCATATGTGAAATTTGCAAAATTAAAAAGAAATTTTTCACATCAAGCTGAAATGTTTGTTCATCTTTTGTGGAATTATTTTTATGTGCATGCCAAGGAATAGTTTTTATTTATTCGAAATGTTTTCCTTTTAAAAGTCATGTAAAATAAAATTTTTAATTATAATGAAATTACTATTTTAATATTTTAGTATGCACTTGTGTTGTGCATAAAAGATGTCACCGATCGGTTGTTACAAAATGTCCTGGAATGCGAGAAGAGGTAAAATCATTTCTTAAAAATTATAATGTTTTGGAAAATGCATTTTTTTGTTTTATAAAAATTTTTTTTTAGCAAAATCAAAAAGAGCCAGCGCCTGCGGGTCAAAGATTTAATGTTAATGTTCCACATCGTTTCGTAGTTCATAGTTATAAACGTTTTACATTTTGTGATCATTGCGGTTCCCTACTATATGGATTAATAAAGCAAGGACTACAGTGTGAAGTTTGCAATATGAATGTCCACAAAAGATGTCAAAAGAATGTAGCAAATACTTGTGGTATTAATACAAAGCAAATGGCAGAAATTTTAAATCAGTTGGGGATTTCTCCTGATAAACAAGCTCCACCAAGGCGATCAAGAGTAAGTAAAATAATTGTTTATGCTATATATCTATATCTTATCCTTAGTCAACCTTAAGTATTTACAACTGTGTGGTTTGTACTTCATATAGAAGTAATAGGTAAAGGAAATTGTGAGCGCATTTGCTCGCCTCACTTTGGCTGCAGGTGTTCAAATTAAAGAACCGTATGTTAGAGAAAAAGAATTTAATTTTGTTAACAGAAAAGTATGTAGGAAAAAAATGCTTATGAAATAAGTACTCAATAATTTTTTTTTCTATTTCAATTTTCAAGTAGTATGCTTCTGAATATTAGTTCGCTACTGACGAAGAGATATCGTTTTCATAAAGAATTTAAACTGGGTTCAACTTTTCAAGAAAAGACTGTCAAAAATGTGTTGACCTAATGCGAATTAACCTTTTGAAATAAGTAAATAAATTTCATGCGCAAAATTCTTATCTCCCTAGCTAATATACTTCGGTTAAGCCCGGTATGCTAGAGCCAAGGAATTCTTCCACTTATTTCCTAAAGAAAAATCTCAGAATAAATAAAATAATAATAAAGAAAGTAAAGAAATGGACAACTCCCAATACTATGTAATTTGACCGTTGCGGAATGAATTATATCGGAGTGTTATTATAATTGCTATTTTTGCATATCAGTGTAACATGAAAACTATAGAATTGATTAAAGAGCATCAAGTCTAGTCGCCGTTCATTCCTTCAATTTTTCAAATTATCGGCAAACCTAATGTGTATCGGTGGTACTTATTTCTCAAAGAAATGTTGATATAAATCGATTTCTCGAAAATGAATGACATCTATTTGTCAATCGAGAGCTAGAGTTTTCCTATTTGAATTTCTTTTCTCTAGCATTCGACTTGAAGAAATCGTCACAGATTAATTGGCTCAGCATACCGCCTTTTATTAGTTTATTTTGACATTTTGATACGACAAAATATTAGTGGGGGAGGTTCTGGGGGTGATTGTGATCATTTGTCGTACTTGAACGTCAAAATATACGCCTAAATAAAAGGAACATTTCTACTGATTTTTTCCTGTTTTTATTCAGGTCAGCAACCCTTACATGACGTAGAATGAACTGAAAATGACACTTCACATTACAAATTCAAAATAATATTTCGAATTTGAGCACTTGTAATGCTCTAATTAGGTGTAGAATTACCATTTACCACAGTGTACAATTTTTGTCACAACCTCTTGAGCAGTTGACTAATTTGTCGCATATTAGGCGTTTTTTTTGACGTTTGTTCACCGAAAATTCATTATAGTTCATTTTGTGGTAGATAATAGTGAAGACACAAAATGAACTGTGTTGAAAAAAAAGTACGACAATATATGTCAAAAAACACGCCTAAAATAGTACGAAAAAAGATCGGCATCACCCTCCAGATCTCTTTGTCGTAGCTTAGGCGTATATTTTAGTCACATATTTTGACACTTCACCTCAAATTTGTCGTACTTTTATATTCACCATATTCATTTTGATTTATCCTTTTCATCAACCACAAAATAAACTAAAATGAATTAACTACATAGTACACGCCTAAAAGTACGACAAATTAGTCAACACTGCTTCCGAAATTGTGACAAAAATGTTATACTGTGGTAAATAGATTTTCCTACACCTCATTAGAGCTGCCTAAATTCGAAATAATATTTTGAATTTGTAATATGAAGTGTCATTCTTAGTTCATTCTATGTAAGCAAGGCTTGTTGAGCTGAATAATAACACACACAAAAAAGCAGTGGAAAAGTTAATTTTAATTTGTTGCATATTCTGACATTAAAGTATGACAAAAGATCAGAATCATGATTTGGTTTTCTCTATAGTCCATTTTGATTTACCCTTTTCATCTACCACAAAAATAACTAAAATGAATTGACATTGAATAATGGTCAGAATATACGCCTAAAGGCACAACAAATTAGTCAACTGCCTTCAGTACAGATTTTCATTGCTCCATTAAAAAAAAAATCGAAATTCTTTTAATGTACATAGATCATCGATTAAGCCTTAAAACCTCCTAGTCCTCTCTAAATTATGTCGCGCGGTAAATATAAGGTTTGATTTAATTGAACAAATGTTTTAAAGGAAACTGCACCTATTTAATCCAAAAGCAATGTAGTAAAAAATTTCTTTTTAAATTAAATCAAATGGAACACAACTCAACGGAACTCAACCAACAACAAATGCTAATCAATAAATATTTCATTTGACATTCCCTTGCGTTGCATTCTATGCACTGTCATATATAACATGGACTGCCTGATTTGCTATTTCATATGGGTCAACTTTTTTTGGCAGGGTGTGACAATTATCTTAATTTCAAGTTTTACTTTTGCTTTAATATTCATATTAAAAGTTCAACAAATTATAGAAGCACTCGAAATTATTTCTCTTCTTGGAAGCTTATCTCCTACAACATCAAATATTTTTTAAACTTGATTTTTAAAGATATAAAATTAAACAATTTTTGTCTACCTGCCCCTAAAAGTAGCTATGGGGGACAGAGAAAGGATTACAAATATTGTATTGCCATCTATTTCTATCCTATATATTCATTTGGAAAACAACTGAACTAAAAATGGACTATGGTGTATTTTGTATAGAACTTATTATTTGTAGTTCAGCGGAATAAAGTAGTTAAACCAAAAAGGGATAACTATAGAAAAGTGATCCCATAATAATGTCAAATAATGTAAGGAATTTCAGTAGTATCAGCCTTAGAATATAGAGAGTACAGGAAGTGTTATAAGTCAAATTTTGTGTAGTCAAATTCTGGTTGTGTTAGTATCTGTTGCCCCTGTAGTGAACACTCAGTACAGCCGTGTAGTAGAATCAATATAGAGAGCGGGGCAACAAGATATATGGTTGAAAATATTACGTTTGCTCCCATGGAAAATGTTCTTATTCACTGTCACTACGCCATCATACTCAGGGAATTTCGCAGCTGTCACAAACGTAAACAAATCTCGGTGGAGGAAGGATTTTTTCGATATTTCGACAGCTAAACATAGAGTTGTCTCTTTCTTGAATATAATGCTGAGCTACTTCATGATACTCTGAAAAATCCACGCTCATGCATACGAATTTTACAGGTATCAACACTTCCTGTTGTCTCTATATTCTAAGGTATCAGCAGTCCATTTTATATATGTCAGTGATTCTATGGCATACTCACTGACATATATATAAATGGACTGCTTGTTGAACCAAAAATTCATGAAAGCAAATGCCACCACTTTCATATTCCTGTCTCTTTCCGTGAGAGCATACTTTCCCACTGAACTGTAACGATTAGGAACGAGAAATTGCTTGTAAAAATCCTTGTAAAAAACACTTTCTTCGACTCATAATTAAAATTTAACGATACAAATAGTCCCAAATACTTTTGTGGTCAATTCGGTAAATCCCACGGACATGCATATAAGTAAATTCGCAAATAATTTAAATATTACGCCAGTTTACGACAGTTGGTAGCATTGGCAGTGAGAGCATACTTTCTGAAATCAAAATTGGTGCCACATGAAACAGGAGATCAAGCAGTCCATTTATATACATGTCAGTGGGCATACTATTTGGCCCACTGACATATATATAAATGGACTACTTGATCTCTATTCGTTATTTATTCAATGCTTGATCTCCTGTTTCATGTAGCACCAATTTTGATTTCAGAAAGTATGCTCTCACTGTCAATGCTACCAACTGTCGTAAACTAGCGCTATATTTAAATTATTTGAGAATTTACGTATATGCATGTCAGTGGGATTTACCGAATTTATCACAAAAATATTTGGGACTATTTGTATCGTTAAATTTTAATTATGTGTCGAAGGTAGTGTTTTTTACAAGGATTTTTACAAACAATTTCTCCTTCCTAATCGTTACAGTTCAGTGGGAAAGTATGCTCTCACGGAAAGAGACAGGAATATTAAAGTGTTGCCGTTTGCTTTCATGCATTTTGGGTTCAACAAGCAGTCCATTTATATACATGTCAGTGATTTGGCCCTGTACAATACACTTTTATATTTGTATTGGTAGCTACGAAGAAGGAACTCACTCACACAGGAACATGAAACATGTAAATTCCCTGTACTTGAGCATAACATTAAATAAATAACATAACAAAAAATTGTTTCTTCTATTTCTATTTCGCTTCTATTCTTAAACCTTAACATTAATTCAAAAATGAAAACTAACACATTGGCAAATCAAGAAAATCTAGAAGTTTGCGTTCATATAATCTTTGGGTTGATGTCGAAATAAAACTACTTCAAAACAGGCATGCCATGATATCGAATTTAAAAATCGCCATACAATTTTGACATATGGGCAATACGAGCTTATAGTGACATTAAATATGTAAGCTACGAGCTGCAGCGTTATGCTTGGAGTTTATTGCATGGTGCGTACTAAAGAAAAGTGAACACCCAGCAACAGCTAGCAGCGTTAACACTCACTACATTCTGCTCCAAACTTTACATTGCAGCATTTAGTTTATTGCACTCAGCTTCAGATTTTATATCAAAATTTTCAGAGTTTTTGATATTTGTAATGTAATATAAGTAAATGTTTTTTTTCTATTTTTATTATGAGATATAGATGTCCGGAAGATTGATTATATATCTCTTCGCTGAAATTGTAAGCTTCATGTTATGATGTCATTTAAAATAAATATTAATTGGTGTGAAGTTTTAGATCAAGTTCCAAAATTTCTCCATATATTAACAAAATATGGGAAGAATTCCTTTCATTACTCCAAGAACAATATCTTCCATCGTGTAGCTGAAGGTCTTCATCACTCTTGGCTATTCACTTTGAGAATTAAATATTCAAGAAAAATAAAAAGAAATTGACAAATAAGGAATTCTAAAAACTCTGCCCATGAAGAAAAGGAGGTTGAAATGGACGCTGGGACAGAAAAAAGCACTAAAGAGAAAATTGCAAAATGTAACTATATTTTTCTTTTCATTTATACAATCATGTATGTATATGGTCAATTGCTGCCGTTGCGGTATGCTTGACATTCTGAGTGTGCTAGCAATTCAAGATTTCAATGATTTTGAGGTTTCAATGAAAAACAAACGGCATGATTTCAAGAATATCTGGTTCTTTGATTCCTAACCTATATTGATCTAGAGTCATCTGCTACTGGATTGAGTCCCAAACTCACATTCTGCTTATAATTATAAATCAGAGCTGCAAAATTTCTAATACAAGTACAAATACCAGTGTCAGTACCGGGACTTGCAAGTACGAGTACTCTGGTACTGGTACTTAAAAAACCCAAGTACTTGGGCTTAAGTATCAAGATACTTCAAAGTACTTTCGAGTCTTTATGTGATGTATGTAGTATGAGCAGTGGAGATATTCATTATAGATGAAATACTGAAGTAGTCATTATTATTATTATTAATTACGGGGGATGCAGACAGGATTCCTGTCTCTCATCTTGTCACCGCGACCTATAAAATCTTTTGTGACATTACCCCTAAAGGCCCTAGGGCGCCCATTCGAAGGTCTTTGATGAAGCTTATAATATTCTTGGGGGCCATTTTTTAGACATCTTCTGGCAGTGGAAATGCCTTTCCTGGATGTCTTAGCCTTATGCGGCACAGAACTTCACAATCACACAGGACATGTTCAGCGGATTCATCGTCTTCCATACAGAATCGGCAGGTCTCATCATCGACCTTATCCATCTTCTTAAGATGGTATCTAACTGGGCAATGCCCAGTAAGTGTATATTTTTGCTCCACGCATATTCTTGTGTATTATTTCGCGAGCGTAGATTTCTATGGCGTGCATTTCTGCCTGAAAAATGGTTGGTGATGCCCCCAGTGCCTTTGCGAGATGGCACCTTGGCCCATATATGCCCACGCCTGCTTTACCTTCAATTTTGGACCCATCCGTGTACCATTTAAGAGATCCATTTTCAAAGGGTAGGTTCCCAGTGTGCCACTGCTGACGGTCCCCCAAAATCTCCTTAAATGGTGTTTCAAAGTTTCGGCATAACGTCTGAAATTGGGTTAGCCATCGGGTCTTCTATGAAATCCTGGAGGACTTTTAGGTGGCCAACCAAATTATTTGTACTTTGGAGGTTTGCCCTTTGTAGCCTAATTGCACTAAGTATGGTCTGCTCCCTAACAAGCAAATGTAAGGGTAGCAGGTCCAACATAGCCTCTAGGGCCGCAGTTGGGCAGGTACTCATGGCACCGGTTACTCATAGACATGCAAGCCGTTGTAATTTTTGCAAACTAGCTTGAGCTGTCTTTTGTTTTGTTTTTGGCCACCAAACGAGTGAGGCGTATGTGACCATGGGTCTTATAATAGATGTGTATGACCACATTTTTGGTTTAAGACCCAAAGTTTTGCCAAAAAGCCTACGGCATGTCCATGTTGCCACTGTAGCTTTATCTAGTAATCTTTTTAAGTGAGCGTTTCAGTTTAGTCTGTTATCTAGGATAATACCTAGATATTTGACCTCCTTTGAGAACTCCACTACTGTTCCCTCAAGAGATGGTGCTTGTAAATAAAGCTTCCTTTTTCTCGTGAAGGAAACAACTATTGTCTTACCAGGATTGGCTCGAAGTCCCATTGTTTGGTACCAGTTGCAAACTATGTTTAGGGCATTTTGCAATAGATCAGAGATTATCTGATCATGTTTACCCCTAATTGTAATGACCAGGTCATCCGCATATCCCTGATTGTCATAGCCGGAGTTGGTTAGCTTCTGTAGGAGATCATCTACAACCAGCGACCATAGTAGAGGGGACAGAACCCCACCTTGGGGACATCCCTTGGCAGCCACTACTGTAATAGAGTCCTCCCCAGGTTAGCTGTGATTCTCCGGCTTTCAAGCATAGGTTTTATCCATTTTATCAAGGAAGGTTCGATTCCTTTTTTGGTAGCTGCATTCTCAATGGCTTCAAAGGAGGTATTGTCAAATGCTCCTTCGATGTTTAGGAATGCACATAGGGCTGTCTCTTTATCCTCTACTGCCTTTTCTAGTCCGTCCTAGGACAAGACTATGTAGGGCAGTTGTGGTAGACTTTCCTGCTTGGTAAGCATGTTGGTTTGAGTGCAGCGGTGATCGCTTGAGTTCACCGCTCCTAAAGTGGTCTAACACTTTCTCCATTGTTTTGAGGAGAAATAAAGTTAGACTGATCGGACGGTAGGATTTGGGTACTGCAGGTGAACGCCCTCCCCGTTAAATATAATGCTACCTTAACTTCCCTCCACGTCCTTGGTATATACCCTAGAGTAAAACTTGCTCTAACGGACTTAATGAGATTTGGCAGTATTTCTTCTAGCTCTTGTTGAAGTAGGGCTGGAACTATGCCATCAACTCCAGGCGATTTGAATGGCTTAAAGGAGAGAGAAACTTTTCAACCTATTGGAAGGCCTGCATTCAGGTCTTAGCTCTTCAGGGATTTCGTCGTCATCTTGCATAACTTTCGAATCGGGAAAATGAGTTTGTAATAACAAACTTATAATTTCTTCCCGGCTGCTCATGTAGCTGCCATCGACTTTCTGTAGAAGGCCGATACTATTGGTGTGATCCTTAGAGAGAACTTTTTGAAGTCTTGCACTTGTGGGTAGATCATCAATACCCTCGCAAAGATTTCTCTAAGTTCTTCTCTTGGATTTCCTAAGCTCTTTATTGTACTCAGTCAAGGCGAGCTTGTATTCATTCCAAGCACCTGTTGTTTTGCCTTGTTCAAGAGCCTTCTAGAATTGGCTCTTAATCTATCTAGTTCACTGTTCCACCAGGGCACAGCTCGCGTTGTTTCTCTTTGTTTAACAGGATAACTTTGTTCATATGAGCAGATGATCAGTTTATGCATATGGGAGGAGATACGGTCTAGATCCATCCTGGTCTCAATTTGACCGTTTTCGAGCTCCTCTAGACCCATTCTGATGTATTCCCTGTAGGAATTCCAATAAGTGAGACGTGGAACTATTGGTCCGACATTGAGGCCTCGCTTTAGACATGCCAGTTTGCAATGGCATCCGCCATATTTGGGCTGATGAGTGTTAAGTCCAGCACCTCTTGGCGAATGGCGTTGCAGAATGTTGGTTCATTCCCTATATTAGCTATATCTATATTATTTTTAACTAAATAGTCAAAAAGGTACTCACCTCGTCTGTTGGTGTCACTGCTTCCCCATACAATGTGCTGGGCATTCGAGTCACACCCGATGATATAGGATTTATTCCTTTTTTAGCAGAAATCCAGAAGTTTTGTAATTTCCTCTGGAGGATGTGGATCCGTATCACTTGGGCAGTAGACCGAGGCCATTACCACCTCATGCTTGCCTTTGTCTGTTGGCATCTCCACTAGGGCAGCCACTAGGTCTCGAGAGATCAGTTCTGTAGTAGGAAGGAAGTTACTATTAGGTTTAAAAAGCATTGCCACCCGCTTAGTCGGAAGCGCTTTCACTTGACTTCCAAGAACCCAGGGTTCTTGCAGGAGTGCTATGCCTATACCACCCCTATTGAATCTTCTGCTAAGCACATCTGAGGCAGCTTTGCATAGCATAGTTAACGTGGTTCGCGTTAAACCCACCTTGTTCCCTGAAGTAGTCATTACTTTATAAACTAATTAAAAAAAAAAACTTAAGTGAACTGCACAGACAGTCTGTCCCATACAATTTGAATCCTGGTCTGAGATCGAAATTCTAATATCTGTTTAAAAATTCTTCAAAAGACTTGAAAGTACTTTAAAGTACTGGTCAAGTACTTTAAAGTACTGGTCAAGTACTTTGATACTTTAGTACTTGGCACTTCTGCTTAAGTACTGGTACTTGTTTTTTTAAGTATGACCTAGCAAACCCCAAATGTATTCGGAACGTATTATAAATTCATTACAGAAATGTACACAATGTTGTAATGCATTCATTTTTAATGCAACACCATCAAAATTATGTTGTTGTAATTACTTAATTAGTCGACAACGTGAAGTTTCCGAAAACTGCACTTTGCACTTGCATTCTGAAAAAATTCCAACTCTTACCGCGAAATTACATTGGCATATTCAATGCATATTTCATCCCATAGAATTTTCTCATCAAATAAATGCCTATTTATTATAGTTATACAATGAACTAGTATTCGTATGTGAATTTATTTCATGTAAGGCAGGTGAAAAACAGTTGTTATAATACTCAAAATTCCAACTCATCTCTTATCACTATACATTACATCTTGTTTGCTGGAGGAGTGTCAGGGTATCAGTATCAGTACCTAGTACATACTTATATACTTGTGACGGCTGAAACTCTGAAATACTTAAATACTTACAGCTCTGTTATAAATACATGACGAACTCCGAAATTTCTAATTGAAGCTTTTGAAGAAACCTTCCAGAGTGATATCCCTTCGAGTCGATTTCACTTTGATGTGTAGAATGTTAATGAAATGATCTTTCACCCTGCTGAACTATTCCATTCTGCCGCTGGAGTACTACACCTCCGTATTGTAGGCGCCCGGAAAAATTCATCTTGGAAACTGGTGAGGATGTAATTTGACTGGACTTAGTTTCTTTTGGGAGGATTCTACAAAAGCCATCACTTTTTTACTAATCACGATGTTGTCTTTGTTCATTTCACTGATGATATCATCTAACTTTCTTTAATAGAATTTTAACAATTCAATGTTTAAACATTATCCTTGAGCGAAACCACAATCCTTCTTAACGTGCTCTATACTTCACGGTTAGAGTGGCTGAAACTCACATTCTCCACTTATTCCTAATTGTGCGTCAGGACTCGTTTTTTCATAAATTTTCGATTTTGAAATTATATGTGAACTCTTGTACCAAAACATTATCATCACCGGATAGAACCGCCCTCGGAGCACATATAAAAAGTCAACGAGACTTTGGCTTACTTAGCACGCTGGTTAAAGTAAGTTAAATCATAACATGTGTCTCTTCATTCGATAAGAATATTTAGTCCCCTTATTATTTCAAACTTTGAATATAAAACAATTTATTTTTGCAGTATTTAAATCAATCAACGGGTGATGCACAATTAACTACTGAACGAAGCGAATATAATGAAGGCGAATCATCGATTCGAGGGGGAAGCAACAATCATCATCAACAACAACTCTCGCAATTAGAGCAGTTTGTTGAAAATCGTCCTGGAAAATTAAGTCTGCAAGATTTCAACTTTATTAAAGTATTGGGTAAAGGTTCATTCGGAAAAGTGATGCTGGCTGAGAAAAAGGGTACTGACGAAATTTACGCGGTTAAAGTATTAAAGAAAGACGCCATTATACAAGACGATGATGTTGACTGCACAATGACTGAAAAACGTATTTTAGCTTTGGCAGCTAGGCATCCATTTTTAACGGCACTCCATTCCTGTTTTCAAACACCTGTGAGTATCAAACAATTAATATATCTTCCAAAAATGCTAAATAATACAATTGCCAATAGGATCGCTTG
Organism: Dioctria linearis; assembly: GCA_963930735.1. Classification (NCBI taxonomy): domain Eukaryota; kingdom Metazoa; phylum Arthropoda; class Insecta; order Diptera; family Asilidae; genus Dioctria; species Dioctria linearis. Next base: position 306,171,072 of record OZ005741.1, read on the forward strand.
TTCTTTGTAATGGAATACGTGAACGGCGGAGATTTAATGTTCCAAATTCAAAAGGCACGAAGATTTGAGGCTACTCGTGCAGCATTTTATGCGGCCGAAGTAACATTAGCATTGCAATTTTTACATTCGCATGGAGTTATATACCGAGATTTAAAATTGGATAATATTTTGTTAGATCAAGAGGGTCATTGCAAATTGGCAGACTTTGGAATGTGTAAGGTAAATAAAAATTTAAAATGAAATTTTAATAGTTTTAGAATTAGTATAAATTTATTCATTATTCTTCCAGGAAGGAATTTTGGATGGTGCTCTTACGACAACATTTTGTGGTACACCAGATTATATTGCTCCAGAGATATTAAAGGAACAAGAATATGGAGCGTCAGTTGACTGGTGGGCTTTAGGAGTTTTGATGTATGAAATGATGGCTGGCCAACCTCCTTTCGAAGCAGATAATGAAGATGAACTGTTTGATTCCATTTTACATGATGACGTATTATATCCAGTTTGGTTGTCTAGAGAAGCTGTTTCTATTCTCAAAGGTGAGTCAACTTTTAATAATATTTGAGTTGATTTTATTGATGTAATAATGTTGCAGTAACATTTGTTATAACTGGTTTTAATGAGATAGTACTACATTGTTTATTTACTCCTTTGAGCTCTACAGACTATACATTCAGTCATTAGTGTTGATTAGATCTATGTAATACAGTAATATTTGCGTATTGCTACTGACGGATATAAACGCCTTGTGTTAACCATACTCAGCATAAATACCTTAAAAACCAGGTTGACACAAGAAAATTGCCTACCCTTCCTTAGGCATTTAATTAAATTTGTTTGCTAAATATCAATGAAAAAAATTCTGCAAGTGTTGCAGATTGTAATAGCCTTATGGCTTCCTACGTTTGACATGATAAATTGACATTGCTGTGGAGATTATAGTCGAAAAAATTGTTTTAAAATTCCGAAATGTTGACTTAAAAGCAGGATAAAGGCGTAGCAGGATGAGCATAGTAGTAATTCTTCTGAATTCTCTCTGATAAACGATAGCGCCATATTCGTGCGGCTCTGTTTTTTTGTAACTTAATCTTCCCGAATAAGCTCGGCCTCGGATGTAACTCAAGGAGACCTTTTTTGTCATTGTAAATAATGAAAGTTTACGGAAATAAGACTCTCAGTGTCTGTAATATTTGTATATATCAAATATTATTACTTACTAGACTATTTAATTCCTTGAGGGTTGTAGTGCAGAAATGGAGGTCTTTGACTGATTGAAAAACAGGATTTTTTATAACAATCTTGCGAGTGGCCCGATTTATGTACTCCATTTTTGAAATTACACCTGTAATTGTAATGTAATTACTACAGTCTGCTTTGTTAACAGCTCAGTATACAAATACAGGAGCAAAATCAGAATTTATATTTGGCAACGAAGACGTCAGTGATTTAATGGATATCACGGTGGCGTATAGATATACACACATACGAGCTGGTTTCGATTACCGCTGGCGGTTACGAATGGTTGAGTATACAGCTAACAACAGATTATTCACTAAAAATCTATTAGGATGTTGTAACAATATCCGAATGATATTTTACTAGAAATTGTACATATCCTATATCGGCAACGAGAATGTCACAACACAAAAAATTTAGCTTTTGGGAAATCACATTTAAAATTGTACTGAGAGCATTTTGCGCCATCTCTCGGCAAGCAACTGTACAATAGTTATGACGTTGTTTTAGCAGGTAAAGTTCGAGACTGCCGATCTATTGCCACAATGTCAGTTTCGTATTTGTTTATGTTGTGACATTATCATTGCCGATGTGCGATATGTACAGGTATTTATCAAGAATCAGATGTTTCTCATTTTCTACATGTCCAAGAAGAAGTTAGACTATGATCACCCCAAAATAGAAGCTGCCCATTTTCTCCACGATACTTTGAAAGAGATCATATTAATGTAGATTTTTAAATTAACTCATATAACTTTTTGATACACCCTCGTACTTTATTCGTTTTAAATACATTTGGAATATAAATAGTGAAATGCAAAGAACAACGTAAATTGTGGATATAGTTTCAGAACAATTATCAGGTCTTAGGTTGTATCGATATAGACAAACAAAAAGACGTAAAATAAGAATGTAAACAAATCAAACTCTCATTTGTATTCGAAAGACATTCAGTGGTGAAAAAAATTATAAACTCATCATTTAAGTTTTTATAAAATTCTTTTAATATTTAGTGTTGTATTTTCTTGAAATTTAAATTACATTTATAAACTTTCTCGACATATTGTCATTTAATTTGCTCTAGACTTCCGTTCATTCATTGACCCATGCCTTTATTATCCTTTCCTGAGTTCGTTTCTATTTGTTTTTCTTTATTGTAATCATACCTAAGGATTATTTTCAATAAGCTTTTTATGGGGGTAGTTATAATCCGGACTTAATAATGACCACTCCAAAACATTAATTTCATATTCCTAAAACCAAGCCCTGGTTGAAGATGCTGAACAATTACTCGTATTGTCCTGCTGAATATATTTTCGTCTGCAATCTAGGTAAAAAAATGGTAAGAAACTACTCTCTAACTTGCCCTGGTACTTGGCGCCAATCAAACTTCATTCCTTTTTTAAACACTGTTAAAATCATTACCGAACCACCACTCCTTCTTTAAATTATTCTAGTAATATTTGTATACATCTGAAGGATTTAAATTGAATTAATTTTTATCGCTAGAAATTCATAAACATGTTTTTTTACTTATTTAAGAGAAAATTAAATAAAAAGATTGTTTTATTCCCAAACTCTCGCTATCTCACTCAACTGAATTTATAATTATTCTCCTCTCCGTTCTTTCTTTCATTTTAATCATATTCTCCCTTTTTTTTATTTTAGCTTATTAATAATTGATTAAATTAAAAAAAAAAACGCCTTTCTTTTTTAAATAGGATTTTTAACAAAGAGTCCTAGTCAGCGGTTAGGTTGTACTGGAGATGAAAATGAAATTCGCAGACATCCGTTCTTTGCAAAATTAGATTGGACGGAATTAGAAAATCGAAATGTAAAACCACCATTCCGGCCTAAAATGGTATGCAAAAAGATTTCTAATACATTAGAAAAAATTTATTTCAATTTCGATAACTTTTATTTTAGAAAAACGCTCGTGATGCAACCAATTTTGATACAGAATTTACCAAAGAGGAACCAGTCCTAACTCCAGTTCCAAACGATGTTATACGCTGTATTAATCAGGATGAATTCGCTGGATTCTCATTCGTTAATCTAGATTTCGGTCCAGAGCGTAAGGTTTATTAAATTTTAAGTAAAACATACACAAAACAAAAACCATAATTAAGTAATAAAAACATATTACAAGAAGAAAAAAAGATATTTAAGAGAAAATTTTATATTTATGAAAGTGAAAAAAAACAATTTTCGAAGAATATTAATTCATTGTTAATATGCTTAGAGGAGAATTTTGTTTTTGTTTTAAGCATAATCTTTTCGTCAAAGGGAATTATGTACTACATTACATTTACAAAAGAAAATAATTCGAGACTAAAACCAACTCAAATTTGATTGAGTAATATTCGTAAGCTGGTTTTAATTTTGTTGCGCATTGAAAATAATTTGTTGTTAATGAATCCGCCACAGCGCATGAAATTTAATAGGATGTGCTACTACAGAGCTAACTAAAAATAGAATTACTCTAAAGATAAAGTGAGAAAGCAATTAGAATTAATTCAAAAGTGAAGAGAACAAAATGAAAGTTTTAACTAAAATTTGAAAGATATATATATAAATAAATATATTAATAATAAAAGAAGTTTAAGAGTATAGAATAAATGCTATATATATATAGAAATAGTTATCTAAAAAGAGTCAAATATGCATAAAATATTTACGAAAAATTTAAACAAAATATTTAATGGCTCTTGAGAGTTTTGACAAGTTCAAAGTTCGTTCGAGAGAAAATAATTTTTTTCTATTGTTGTTTTTTTGTTTTTGAACGTGAAACGCTTTTTGTTAAGTTATTTATTTATTTTTTTGTTTATCTTTTAATCTAGTAACTATAAGATAATCTCGAGAATTTTATTCAATAAAACTTTAATGGTTGTTAATTCAGTATCTCATGTATTTTGTACGCTTGAAAAGCTATTTATATTTTTACTTTATTTTTTTAATTTTATTTCTTGTTTTTAGGTTCTTTTTAGTTTAAATTTTGCTGTGATCAATATGCAACTATTTTTCCTTCAAATGTTTTTTTTTAAATTTAAATTTTCGCCTAAATGCAACAAAAAGTATTTTTTATAAACTAGATCAAACAAAAGAAAATATTCCATTCGTGTTTTATTATGTACTGTTGAATAGTATCTTTTAATAATAGTAGTTGTGTGTGTTTGGAGAACTTTTATTAATTGTTTTGAACTATTTATACTTGTAAGGAGCTGCTAATTTGTTTGTCGAGTGTCTGGAGTGCAATTAAAAGAAAAAATTGGTTTGTCTCGTCAAACATACATAAATCTAAATTTCATTTCCAATAAGATGTTATATTCTAGATCAATTTTGCCAATTTTTTATATAGTTTGAAATAGCTATTTGTTAAGTAAAATAGAGCTGTTTCTATTGCCGAAAGGGCTCATCAGACCAATGAAATGCGAAGAAGATCATACAAAAAGCCATAAACCATTGTAAATAATAGATTAGGGTATTCACTGGCCTAATGACTGTCATTACCCGCTTAAGGCTTGAGGAAATGGATAAAACCACAAAATATAATTACCAATTCTCCAACGAAAAGGTAAAATCTACGCAGCATGCTCTGTTTGCGAATTTATACGCAGGATCTGATCGCTAAAGACTAGACTTAACCAGGTATGAGTATAGCCCTAAATATCTCGTAAGTCGCATTACTTATAGGTTGGGTTTCTAGCCTTTATTCCAATGCCAAATAGAAAAGCTAGACTTTTACTAGTTTCTTTCTCATTCATATCGTTTAGAGAAACATTGTCTGACCTTTAGAATGACGTTCTGGGACTGGTTCTGCAGACCTATGACTAAGTTTAAATTAAACTGAACGTTCTGTCAGAACTACAAACACACTTGACAAAATATGAGAAACCTATTGAACCTAATACATATATAATTTACTTGCTGTACGGCAATTAAAAAGAATATTTTTAGTTTTGACAGGGAAATATTTATAAAGGGAAGTAGAAGGAATACTATAATCTATTAGAACGGGAAAACATCATCGATCATTATTAGAATACTCGAAAACTGAATAATAACATAACAATATGATTAAATCCCGTTTTTCCTGCAGTTACCGAATAAATAGCATCTAGTTATTGAGCAAAAGTATAATGATTACGCATGTGTTAATCTTGTATGTTTACAGACTTTTGCTTGCACTTTTTCTTCTAGGATTTATCGGACTTACGCTCAATATAACATTTTTTTTTCTTTACTGCTTTATCAAGTACTTGTTTCTTCCTAGTGGACATAGTATATATTAGTCAAAATATCTGCTGATTTCTAATATTGACCTTGATATTCCTTTAACAATTTTAAATGCCATTTATTTCGCTTTCATTACAAGGAGGTTTAGTTTTAGCCACATACATAACTGAAATTTCTCAAATTCTCAATTCCGCTTCGATCCAGCAGTTACGTTTTGAGTCTAGCTAATCGATTTGAAATAATATTTACAGTATCTGGTTAATTGGAACATTTTCTGTAAAACGAAAACCATTTTTGAGAGATGCTTTTTCTCTGAAATCTTCTATAGGACATGTGCTAAAAACTTTTGTAATTGATTTGTGTAGATTAGGGGATCATAAAAGTTACACTTTATCTAATGCTACTGTAATGGGTTTTGAGAGTTGATACATCATTTGGTCGAGATATGGTTCCATCAACATATATGCAGCTTTTGACACAAATTGTCAGTAAGATAAATTGTATACCCATCTACGAAAACGGTTGCTGTCAAAAGAATATTTTAATTGCTTCGATTATGGAGACAACATGCTCTACAATCATTTGCCCAAGAGTTCGGACCAGTTTTTATTATCTCAGCTGATATTTTTTTTATATTCTTGCATTGTCCAAAATGAGCAAAAGCACACAGTCACCGAACTGACAATAACAACGGGACCCAACAGCAAGACAAACTGCTGTACAAGGCAGCAGTAGTGTTATGTGCTGAGCTTTGCACCTAAACAAGCAGTCAGATGCTTAGTAGTGGCTACCGATTTATAACATTCAAGGCAGTGCAGTTACACTACCTTGAATGCGAATAGAAAGAAAAAGAAATAGAGCAGACTTAACTCAGCTGTGCAATTAAAATATATAGGAGGTCACGGCAGTTTCACTACACTATCCGACAATCAAAAACTCGTGCCGGTGTGATTGATAAGCGTGATAAGTGGCTAAACGCACGGCACACGTTCGCTTCCAACTCTCAACTCAAATCTATTGAAGCAAAGAAGAAAGCCAAGGCGTAGGTATATAACCTGCAAAGCTACGGTCACAACTTTCTTCATACCAATGATACTGCCAAATGGAAGCATTCGTAGAAGGCTCATGCCAGCACCCCCATTGGAGAAGAAGCTCGTTAATTAGTTTGCTAATTCTACAGTTGGCGTTTTTCGTTATTTCCTTTTAAATTTTCTTTAATGTGCTTTTTCCTCTGCTGTCTGTTGCGCAATCATAGCTAGCTCTTTATTACTGGAATTAGTAAATAAGTAGAGAAGGGGGATTTAAAGATGTTTGGCCACTCCTAAAAGACTTCGTTTTAATTCTGCCTTATCTACCTTATAAATTGGTTTAATTTTTAATATAAAAAAGAACCTTAAATATCAGTTGTTCCTATTTCAATTAAAAAACAATATTAGAGACGTACTATTTGGCTATTTTATATCTAAACATATTTTTTTTCCCCTTTAATAATATGTTTAATTTAAAACGGAAATGTCCATCAACATCAAAATCTTGAATGCTGCATTCCTTTTCTCGTTCAGAATAAATTTTTTCAATTCGTATCGTTCTTTTTCTCGGGCTGAACGATTTAGTTTCAATCTGTCGTAGCTTTTTTCTTTTTTTTTTTGCCTGCAAATGGTTTTGAAAGCACCTGAGTTTTTCTCGGATTCAAGCAAGCAGAACGATTTTAACCCTTGCACCCGAAGTGCGCCTATCAGTCGGCATCCTCCTATTCTTTACTTCAACTCGAACGCCATCACTAATTATGGCCCTATATATCTTATATTGCGTATACATTGATAATTTTCGTTTTCCTTGTACAAATATTAATGTGAAATTGTATGATCGGTACTTTTTTACCAAAACAAGTAATTTGGTTGTAGTAACGGGTGTGTGTGATCCAAGTGCGTGAAAATAGGGTTTTCGGCGGCTAAAACGTCTCGAGAAAGCTGTCTGATTTGAGATATGCTCAGTGGATAGTACTTTGCAGTTCACATAAATTGAATATTTTTAACGAGAATTAACTCTCCTAAATTTTTTTTGCAATTTCTCGTCGGTGAAATGTCGGGAGAAAAAACAAGTACAATTAGAGTCAAATAATTATAAAAAGCGCCACTAAAAATGAAAAAACTCGACGTTATTTGCTAGATCTAGGCCTTATCTTTCTAAAATAGTCACAATCTATAGAAATGAGAATACCTACCCACAGGAATTTGATTTAAAGACTTCAATTTTTCCCATTTTTTAGAAGTTTTCGAGCCAATATCTCCATTCCAATACACTTTTTTTTAACTTTTGCCGACGTTATTTACTAGACTACTTCTTTACCTTTAATTTAAGATATAAATCATTATTTTGCTACAAATAGTTTGCCAGAAATTCGCATTGAAAAATGTATGAAACTTGCAAATATTGGTACTGACTCCTCTTAAGTGTTATTTTGATTTTTGCATGTCCGTCCGCCTGAACGCATTTACTTAAACTGCTGAAATCTTATAAAGGTGTAAGTTCAAAAATAGGATAACTCAGGTAAGGTATTTGTAAGGCTGCTTTCAAAATTACACTCACTATATTTGAACACCTACAAAATTACACTCTATATTTGGATTGAAAATCAGTTGACGGCAAGTGCTGAAATTTTCTACGTGAATATCGGCCTAAATCGGGCAACTCCTTCGTGAAGTTGTCATACAATAATTAAAAAAATGTATATACACTGGGAAAACGGTCAGTCCCACCCACATATTTTTCATCCACCCGAAAACTTCTTCAGTATATGCCTAAACCTTGGTTATAATCCTTTTTACTGTCCGATGAACCTTTCTAAAAATAAATGAAAAAATCAACTTTAACGAGCTAACTTGCCCAGAAGGGAGTCATATACCTACATATGCAGCACTTCCATACGACAACGATCAAAATTATCAATTTTCAGACCCGAACCCCCTGCGATTTCGATGAAACTTTTAGAATTTATTAAGTAATAAAAAATACTCGAACCATATTTTTTGATTAGCCTGACGACCTGAGGTCTTGGATATAGGGTGACTCAAAATTTATGGTTCTCACTGTGGTTATGTTTTTTAATATGCTGTTTTTTTGAGACCGGGTTACTCGATCTTTTCGTGCGATATGTTTAATTATTAGTATTAAATGGGGCTTTCCAAAAAAATAAAAAATAAATTAAAAATTAAAAAAAAAAATTGAAGAAAAACTAAATTTTTATTAACTTTGGATTTTTGACCTAAAAGATATTATTTTTGAAATGTTCTAACATTAATACATACCATATCAAAACATTGTGGATTTTCAGCTCTTAGTTTAGGAAATGCAATAATTTTTTATTAGCGTCTCTGAGACTTTTAATTTTATATGCAACATACCGTATTAAAGACACCCCCGCCGGGGGCTCCTAACTATCACTTTAAAAGTACCCTCTATAAAAATATTTTCTTCTACGAATTGTAGTGTAGTTGGTAATTAGCTTCAGGGAATAGTGAAAGTGCTTTTCCGATTGATCATAGCCCTACCGAGTTACAGCCGATCTAAGGTTCGAAAAACCTCGTACCACAATTCGTATAGAAAAAGGGGAAATCTTAAAAAAGTGAGTACGGCGATAGAAAGTTCCCAAAAATAGAGAACGCTTTTACTTTTTTTAAAAATTAGAAAATATACGCGCCTCCGCGGGAGTCAAAGTTTAATCTAGTATATTTTGCAAAATCTAATCCAGAATCGGAAAGCCCAGGTCCTGAGAAGAAGTTTTAGTACCTAAATGGCTAAGTTATAATTGAAAAACCACTGAACCCCTAATTGCCTCCTTCCCCAGCGATGGAACTTATGAATATTCGAAATATGAATCAAATCGAATGGATAGTTTTGGGAGGTAGAGGGTCCTCTGCTTTTTGCAATATATGAAAAACTTAGAGCCTTACTTTTGAAACTTTGCTCCCCTCTAGCTTTTTAATAAAACTACTATTGGGTAGCTGATTACCCATACTAAAAAAAAAAGGTTCGGGTGCAAAGGGTTAATTTGTATTTGTGAATGTGTTGTTTACAATTTGGCCGAGATATATTTGTTGAGTTTAAGCTCTTTGTTGGAAAGCGACCTTGTTTTTGAAAAACATCCATTTATACGAATTTATAGTTGCTTTTGTCAAATGGAAGAAATTTCAAACATCTTAACTGTGTCCTGTTTCATTCTTTTTCTAGGTACACAGAACTAAATTATGACATTGTTTTGTCGATTCATTCAGGACATCAGCATAAGCATTCAAACATGGCACTCATTTAAAATTAAGAAAGAAAAATTATAACGTCTACAAATAGCTGCTTCTAATGTTTATAATTTACCCAGCCACTCATTATGTACGCACAACTTTTAAACACAATTAAGTAAAACAAATTGAAAAATATTATCTTGTACATGTACCGTTGAAATTAAATTTTACTGAAAATAAAACACGATTGGAAAGGATAATGAATAAATTAATATCAAATGAAAAGAACAAACGCTTATAAATTGCGAATTTAAAATATTTTTATTATTAATTTATAAATTGTTAAATTTATTTTTGGAACAAAACATTTTAAAGCACAAAAAAAGCTATTTGCTACCTGATAAACATACACAAAATACAAAAAAAAAATATATAGGATTTCAAAACGCTAACAAATTTATTTAAAGCGAAATATATTTACGAATATATGTATTAGTATTGAAATTAATAGAAAAGCGAAATTATCTAAAATTTACTGATGTTAACATTTTCTTTTTCTTGTTATTTTGCATTTAATTCCTAGTCTTGGATAAACGAGAGGGGCACAAAGTCTTTCTTCAATATTATTTCTTTTCTTTTCTTTTTTTTCAATATCTGCTGACCAATTAATTCTTTAGGTTTTACTAATTAGCTAGTTAAATTATTTTTTTGTTTTTTGTAAATGTGTATGTATGAAAATTGATTTTATTTTTTAAAGACTATTTATATTCTTCAAGAATTAAGAAACTAAAATAATGTGATTATCATCATGAGGTGGAATGCAATATTTATGAAATATGTTATTTTCATTCTTTCTAAGTTGTAAGTAAGTATATAAACATAATTATGATAAAAAACAATTTTATCGTCAAATAGTGATTTTTGCAAGGAATACTTTAAAAACATTGGTATACATTTTATTTAACGCGTTCATTGCTCACCTTTCATTCCATTGGCATGGAATATAAAATGTTGCCACCGTGAATTAATTCGTATTAGTTAGAGCTATTTTGATCAGCCAAGCGCCTGTTCTTGTATGTGTTTTTCTACCAAATATCATATGATAGCCATTCTATTAGTTTTAAGCAAGTCTTTCGTCCCTTCATATTTCAAATTTCCATTGTATAAGCAATTCTTATTCTAGGCTACCAACCTATAAAGTTCATGAAAAGCTAGAAAATTTTCAAAGCTCTGTTTACATCGACATTAACTGCATGACATTGTTTTGGCAGTTCGATTTGCGTAAAAATAATAGCTGCGAAATGGTGGTTTTAAAGCTAACTACAAATTTGACCAGTAGCTGTTTGATATTAGCACAAAATTCATCATCACAGATTAAGTCCCCCATTCACTTACATATTATCTGCAGATTCGAACTGTAGATATATTTGAATTCTGCCACACATTATTAATTGCAGACTATAGATCTGTACAGAAATTACAGAAATACACCATACACATGCAGCTCATAGTCAGATAACAGGACTGACTACGGTTTTGTAAACTGCATACATTTCAGTTTAGTTTGATAATTTTGTCAGATAATTGTGGTTTTTCATCGTTCCCAACATGGATAGAAGAACAACATTTACTGCAGAATTCATTGAGGTGTACAGGGAGCATTCTGAATTATGAAAAGTAAAAGATGATACTTATTCCGAAAGTTAAAAACAAAAAATAGATTATAAGGAATTAATAGAACTTCATAAAACTGTAGAGGAAAAATCTGCTAATGATTCTGTTAAGACAAATATTAACAAACTCATATTATGTGAGATAGTTTGTCTGTGAAGCAACCAATCTTTCACTCAGAATTGTTTTTTACTCTTCACTGGTACTTTTGGTACTTCTGATAAAAGAATTACTTTTACTGGAGAAGTAATTTTCGTTTTGAGAAAATAATTTTAAAAATTCAATCGAATTGCACGATAAAAGATAAAAAACTAATTACGATATGGACTGAAGACCTAAAGTTAGCTGTGTGCTAATCGTCAGTTTATCTAAAGTTTTCTGTCTGCCAAATTTTAAACTTAAGACATGGTCTGATACTAGTAGGTGGACGAAGAAAACAGATTTGGACTGAAAGATCCATCTACAGTGTGAAACTGCAGATAATCTGTTAGTGAATGGGGGCCTTTTGTTAATAAATTGTCTTCAGTATTTATTGGTTAATTTGTTTATTGTGTCATGTGCCATGTTCCATATCTTAAGAATCTCTGTTTGTTTCCGTATTCACTAAAGTTGCCTTGAAACATCCCGAATTAGATTAGTAAAGTGGCCTCTGAATAAGGGAGCGGATTTTTGTTGACTAAACAACGGTGATTCCATTTTTTGGGTGCTAAGTTTTTTTTTTTTTTCTAAATACTACGTATCTCACTAGAAAACAGATCTTACGAAAAGCAATTAATTTATTTAACAATGAAAGTTTTTTTTTTAATCTGATTGATTTTGTTTTATATTTACCAATAGGGATCCAAATCATTAATAGTTGCAAAAATCTCAAATGAATGTGTAATCATTTTTCCAGCTTACAGATATTCATTTTTCATTCTATCCATGTGTATCATAAGGCTTTCAATGTATATCCATGCCCATAACAATTACAAATCTATGTATATGTTATTGGTCCTATAAATGTTATCGTAGAGCGAACTTTTTAAATAACCCAAAAGACAAAAACAATATCCATCTTTTAATTCTGTAATTGCACCTTGTAAGAACCACAACATACCACTTTTATTGGGTCGTTCAAAACAATCGAAGCGCAATAACGTGACTCCATAAACATCTTCCCAATTCCTGATGATTTAAAAAAAAATCATTTCCAATCATATGATTCTACTCCTTCTTTCCATTAAAATTTCGATCGAATAATTACTTAGAATCAATTCGTGAAATTCCCTCTCAATTAAACCGGTTTTTCTGACAACTAATACTAAATAAAAACATCACCTGATTTTAGTTGTTCCTCTTCTATAGATATAATGATCAATATTCGCAGATAAAATTGTCAATTGCTCATTTAAACTTCGAATTTTCAACGATAGCTCTGTCACTTCACTATGTGTACTCTGTTTTAATGTTTGTTCGAAAATAACTTCACTTTAAATTAAATGAATCAAGCAATTTAGTTCTTCCCCACCTTATGTCTATAACAAATATCGATCGATTTTAAGTACCTTCGCCCATATATATCCAAAGTTTTTTAAAAACACCTTATAATGGAATATATGTATCTAGAACGTCCCCTAAAAAATGAATTTCCTATAATTGAGAACCAACATTCTATGGTTCCTTCAGTTTCAATGGGGACGTTTAAATCTCTGGATACAGTGATCCCATCGAATCATCAGAAGAATCATTGTTTAAAACTGAAAGGAAGTCGAAGATTTCATGTTTATAATTAAAACTACATAAACTAGCGCCGTATTATTTCAAATAAAATTGCTTTAATCAGAATCGAGACACACAGTACGTTTACATGAATACTTGAAGTATACTTCAAGTAAAGATCAAGTAATCAAAATATCATGTAAACGCCATTGACTTCAAGTATACTTGAGTCAAGTAAATCACAAAATGTTTGTTCAATTTACTTGAAAAAATTCAAGTAAACGTAACTGCAATAGGTACTTGAACATATTTCATGTCTACGAGCTATGAAAATGGTAAACAAGAACAAAGATTATTGTTTACAATTCAGGTGGTGATTTTTGGTAAATTTCAAGAAAAAATCAAGTCATGTACATTAAGTACGCTAGACCGCTAGGAGGGTATTCCATAAAATCTTTGAAAGTTTCATTCAAATCAGAGATGGTTGGGTTCCAAGGTAATTGGTTTCGTGTGGAATGGCTGTATATAAAAACGAACTCAACCTCTTTAAGAATAATCGACACATTTATTACATTTATGACATGATGATGGCCTAAAGAAAATTAGAACAAGTAATGCATATCCATTGGTCGTCCACGAAATTGAATTATGCGCTGCAAATATGTGCGCGCTTTTTAAAGTCTTCCTTGCAATCTTACAATATCCTAAAGTATTTCTCTTAAACAAGAAAGTATTTTTGTAAATATTTGCACTTTCTCTTTTTAAAAACAAATGAACGACTTAATGAAATTTAGGAAATTATATTACGATCTGCTTCATTTACTACTCATTATCATCTAGTCATCAGAAATATCAAATTATCGCTAAAAAAATTTAGTTTTCAGCTTAATTCCTGCTTCTGAATAATTTATTTTATGTTAATCAATTCGAAATTTACTGTTAACTCTGTTACAATTTGAGAAAAAAACATTGTATCGACTTTAGTTTGTTTAACTAAAAAATGGAAAATTTGGTGTAATTGGTCAGAGAGAGAGAGAGAGAGAGAGAGAGCAGAAAACAAGAAGCAAATAAATAAAAATATCTTCAATGAAAACAACAAAACATAATTGGTAGACAAATATAGTTAAAAAATTAAATCAAACAAACAAAAAAACTGTTCAGCCTCGAATAAAAACCGATTTTAGTTAATAGAACAATTTTAAAATGTAATTACGCGTATATCATTGAAAATAATTTTGCTAGACTTTTTTTAAATTTTAAATTTGCCAGCTTCATATGAATCTGTTTAATTAGACGGACAGCACATAAAGGTAATATGAAACATTGACAAAGCGCATCAGGTTTTGGTGAGGAAGATTTTTCAACTCCTCTACAGATAGGAGGGCAGATCCTAAAGTATACAGTTTGCTCCGCGCGAAAGCCAGACAAGGACACAAAAAGTGTTCGGTTGTCTCAGGCTCTCCTTCCAGGTAGGACAGACACTCAAGGCTATCAACAACTCCCATCCTCGTTAGGTGAGCATGAAGCGAGCTGTGGCCGGTGATGATGCCAACCACAGTTCTACATTGTTTCCTTCCGAATCACAAGAGAACATCAGAGAATTTCCTATTGGGTCCACCAAGAATAAGTTTTGTGCACCTGCAAGTACTTAGGTTCGTTCATCTCTGCTGATGCTTTCTTTAAACATACTCGAGGTGGCAACGCCTACAGCGGGCTCCGGTCCGAAGAATGAACTTGATCATTCCCCATGATCCCCATGTGACCAGGAACCCACTGAAGGGACACCTTGTGTGAATACACAACTTATCCACAGACAATCTGCGGTACCACAGTTACTTAAATGTTATCCGAGGGCCACTCATAACCATCAAGGCTACCTGACTATCCGAAAGGATATCCAAATCAAGGGCTATCTTCGATGCCATTGCGATGGCGAAGACTTCAGCCTGGAAGACATGTCTTCCAAGTGAGCACTACATCGCAATGTCAGATTCAGAGAAGTAAACACCCACTCCGGCTCCATCAGTAGTAAGAGAGCCGTCGGTAAAAATTGGAGTCGGCCTGGGAAGGCTCGATAAGGCACTTCCTTCAGTCCACGATTCCCTTACAGGAAAACGCACAGAGAAGCGACGCTCAAGACGTAGCTCTGGTACCATCGCATCAGTACCTTTGATTGGTCTCATTAGTTATTCAGTTCCTTACAATCTTCTAGTAGGGATTGACTCTAGGGAGACCTTAGGTTTCAAATAATCATCGTAATATGTTTATACAATTTTTTTACATTTTTTTTTCAAATTCATATGCTTTGATTATATCAAAGAAAGCAACGACGTCCATTTTTGAGTTTAAAACAGTATTAATAGAAGGGAATCACAAAAAAATACTTATCTAAATAATAAAAAACTTGTGTTTCCATTTTTATAACATTTACATTTAAATGACACATGGGATATATTTTTGTTCCTATTAAATTTTACATAGGATCTATTTGCAATGTCATATAGAGATTTCGTTGTTTTAGCATTTTACGACGTTCTCTGTACCTATATTACATCGGTGAAATTTCCATGAGATGCGTCTCCTCTTTGAGCTCTTTCCAACGGTACCAAAAACTGAAAATCGGGAAAGTGTCCACATAGGAACTCTTTCAGACTTCGTTTGAAATGCTCAATAATTCGTTTTGATTTTTATGGACACAAGCAATTTCTTTTCTTCGCTAAATGAACTTGTATTGTAGCGACAGTATTTGCAGCATCATCAGTTGTTACTGCAGAGATTTTGTTGGAAATATTCCACTCAAGAAAAACTCTTTTTAACTCATTTGCTAAGTTCTCGGCGGTATGACTTAAAAGCATTTCGATTGAAGTACACAAATTGTCATCAATACAGTATGCTGTAACGGCAACATAACTGATATGCAGTTAATGTCTATTCATCAGTAGATATATTGTAGATACCGCTGAAATACAAGACAGATTTTTTTTTCACATTTTCCTTTGTTCTATCAAACATTTTAGGAATAAAACTTATACAATAATTTCCCCGAAGGAAACTTATTCCAAATTCCACACCAACTGATTTTAAAAATGACTACCAATTTCAGAAATTTCAGAAAATAGACTCAATTTAACTGATTCTCAGGATCCACTTGGCTAAAACGTAGAAAGTAAAAGTGTGTGCAATTCGTTTCTGTACTGGCGCAAGTATACTGCAGGGTATATAAGATATGGGATTGAACATGAGGTTACTTGAGACAGTAACTACACTTGTGAGAACCATCCTTTACATTCTTCTCTTCTAGAATTATGCGACACACGAATACATGGAAAAGACGATATATGCACAACAAAATTCAACATACGCACAACAGATATAATAATAATTTACATGTATCATTCATGAACCCAAAACTATGTGTGGTATGACAAATGGCCCTACTTTGACGAACCGAGCTTTACTCTACCAAACCTTCAACCTGTTAGAATACATATGTATATATAAAAAAATAGACTTGACTCTCAATACCTGACCTACAATTTGAAGTTCTGTTTGCTTCTTGTTTCATTACCTTGATGTTACTTTCTAAGCAAAATTATTTGTTTCGATATCAATATTCTACCAAGAAAAAAAACACTAAAAATTTGCTAAATAAGCCAGACGCAGGAGCTTTAAAATCCTCGAGCGGGCGTGTATAGAAATAAAATGAATAGACTAACTAAAAACTGCCTGAATAATTTCTTTATCAGTACTTTGTTTGACATGAAATACATAGTTTTAGTAAATTAAGGCCATGGAAATTGCCTTTATTCTCGTTTTTGCATTATGCATTTGTATATACGAGTACACTAAGCAAATACGTATTATTAAGTTTGTTTTAATTTTAACAATTATTATTATTATTGACTCATTTCCATGAAGATGCTTAATGTGGTGTATTGTGAATCTCATGCGCCTGCTCGTATGGAATTTTTGTGGGGAGCTCACCCAATATCTAGTGAAAATAAAAAAAATGATTGTGAAATAATCCATAAATAGTTTATATTTGCGAACATGTAAAAGTTTTTATGCATGCATTTGAAGCACACATTTCTCTGTAAAATACAAAACCTAGAAAAAGTATTTACATAACATACATACATACATAATATATTATCTGATAGGATAACTTGAACTTTGCTATAAGACCAAAGAAAAACTTTTAGCGTAATGAATTGACACCGTTTGTTGTCATATTTAAGGAACCTCTTTTCTATCGTTTCTCTTCCTTCTTTCTGTCTCAGCACAAGTAGAAACTCGATCTAACTTTAAAGAAAATCTCCCTTATACGTGTGTGAGTGTTTGAATGTGTGTTTTTAGATTAACTCCTCAAAGGATAGAATTTGCAAAGACAAGGAAATCTCGTTTATTAAACAGAAAAAAAAAAGTTACTGAAGAAGATATGCATAAATATATAAAACAATGATCAAGACGTTTTTTTTTCCTTAAAATGGCAACAAATTATGAAAATTAGTTTAGAAGAATAATTGAATAAATTAAAGAGAAATGTAAATGAAAATTATAGAAAAAAATTATACTAAAGAAACAATATAATATAATTCAAGTTGAGAATATGAAGTAAATGTACTATGTCGATAAATAATACAGAAAAGGAATAAAATAAAAATATAATTAACTTAGTCGTTTTGATTTGATGTAATCCTAGTATTAGATCTATTATGGATTAGTTTCCTGCGGTACGATAATGCTTTAATATTTTACATATTACATATAGACCTAGAAATATTCCGAAAGTGGTCTCAAACCCCCGGATAGACTGCGAAATTCCTTACGATTGATAGATCAGAATTCATATTTTGAATATTCATTGCAAGTAATTCTGAGAACGAATTTTTTTGTGTTTTTGAAAAATACTGCCTTAAAGTATCGAATATACCGCAAAATTCCTCCCAACCCAAGATTCATCTTCTGCTGTGTAAATTCATTAGAGGTTTGTAATGCCATTAACTCAATAAGATCGAACGCTAGCGTTGGGTACGATAACATCTCCGCTTTTCGTAAAATTACTTTTGCACTCTATATTACCTGTCGCCAAGCTTACTTTATCTATTATTCTTGACCGATAATAGTTTTGAAGCTAGAAAAGCAAGCGCGAGAGCGAAATAGTACTATTTTTCGATAAAAATATAAGGCCAGCTCGGCTTTTTAATTTTTCTAGCCGAAATAGCAGGTTTCAAGGCTGACTATTTTTTTTAGTAAAAATGAGAGGTCAATTTGGCTTTTTACTTTATGAAGTAGTTACTAACTAGTTAAAAGAACTCTTTTAAATTTTTTAGCCAATCCAGGAGTGTCGTAAAAAAACTGTTTGAAAAATAATGATTTATTTATTTTTTTGATAAAGAATTTACCCGAATAAATAATATATTTCACAAAGTTTCTTCCGACATTGCAATTTGTCGAGATCATTCGAAATGATTTTTGGGACTGTAAAAGCCTTCTCAACGCTGATTTTTGTTGGAGGGACAATATGGACCAAATTTCGTTTAACAGGAAATGAATGAATATTCCCTGGGATTTCCAGAAGATGTCGACACACGATGTCAACGCACAACTACAGTGAAACAATGAGGTCATTTGCACATCTGATGACTCACTTTATCCCGTTGCCGCGCCGTAGTGTCGACAGAATGTTTGAAAAGCGAATAGGATTTCCATATCCGAATTATTTTTAATGGAAAAGAAATTTATTTTTAGCCAAAAAATGCCGCTCGGCTTAAAAAATAAGAAGCCACTTGGCTTTTTATCTTCCTTGAAAAAATAACCAATAAAAAGCTTTTCAGTTTAGTTTCTTTAACTTTAAATTATTTTATAATAGAAATAACAATTTTAGAAAATTTGTTTAAAAATAAAGTTAAGTTTTAAAAACCTTTACAGGAACCGAAACAGGTCCCACGAGAAATATTTTGATATATTCCACTAAATTGCACGATCATAATTTATCCCAGCTTTTTGTGTTTAAAATTTTCAAAATACCAGTTATTTTCGGTCCCTGATTTAACTACATCAAAATTAAAGAAAGTTGTTGTCCTAGCCATTGTTAAAAATAACTCGCCAATAACCTCTTTACCTATTAGCCTATTATTCTTTTTAGCAAAGCCCTGGAGAGGCTCGTATCAACTCAGATGTGTGAGTATCTTGAGGAACGTTTATTATGCCTAATCTACAATGCATGGTAAAGCGATGTCGTCAAAATGATATCGTTTGCTGAAGAATGCATATAAATACACGAAATATGTAAGGCGTGGTAAGCTGCCAAATTGACCTGTCAATTATCGTAAATTTAATTGCTTTCTCGATTTCATTGCAGAATTACATCAAAGGAAGTATTTGGTCTCAATAATTTATACTATAGTACAGTAAACTAAGAAATTGTTTAGAACAAGTCGAATAATATAAAATATTGCTTTCAGGATTGAAAGTACAAGTTCCAGTTTACAGCTGTTTTGTTCAAAATTCCCCTACATGCGAAGAGAAGAGACATTTTTGCAGGCATGAATTTTCAAATGCAAGAGTGGGAAGCAAACACAAAAATCTATGTCGTTTTGACATCGTGATTTTACCATGCATTACTGTTTGTTTGACAATCTGTGAAACAGATTTTACTGAGAGTTACCACCGATATTCGTAAAGAGCTTTATAAGGATAGCATGGAAGTCCTAGTTTATTGGACTTTTCCAAAGCTTTTTACCGTGTCAATCAAAGCCACTTCTTTTGATGGAGCATTAATTTCAGATTCACCGTCACTAAGCATTCTTAGCTTTAATATTTCCAGTAAGTTAAGCTGGACAGATCACATTTTCTCTGTTGCCAAAGAAGCATAGAAATGTCTTGGCTTTCTGAAAAGATGTAAGAAATATTTTAGCCCGCCAAATCTAGCGCTCCTCTACAAGTCCTACATTAGACCTAGAATGGAATACAATTCCCACATATGCGCTGGGGCTGATCGCACAGCCTTATCTTCATTAGAATTTGACCAGAAGAGAGCCTTCAAGCTCAATGGTGATGTGGCAATAACTTGTCATATCGACTCAATCGAGCACCGCCACAATGTTGGATACCTTTCGCTCCTTTATCGCTATAGGCATGGTCAATCCTCTGATGACATATTTAGTCCCATCCCTTGTAGAGCGATTCCTCGACGCAATACTCGCGCTACAACGACATACATCGGCACCTCCACCACTCTCCTCACATCCCCTAATCTTTTCCCTATCTCCTTCCTGCCATTCTGTGCTTTGCATCATAGGGTATCACCTGAGCTTGGCTTAATAATATAAAAAAAAAATTGCCGAAATTAGCTTTTAATTTTAACTTACCAAATCTGCATTTTTAGTTACTAACAACCTTTTATCTAGACGAGACGAACACAACAAATGAAAATTGGTAACTGACTTTTTAATGTAATAAATTTGACACGTGTAATACACCAAGGTTCTATTCTAGGTCCGCTAGTATTTAGCCTTTACATAAATGACTTACTGGAAGTTATTCGTTGGGCTAATACATATAAGCTGTATTCCTTTGTGTGCGCTATCAAGTTTACAACACTGCTGCGACAAGAGAATGCCTCACACAACCACCAAACTTTATTTTGAAAACTTGATAGTTTCTACATATAACATAACATAACATTTATTAGAGGCGATAGTATACAAGATTACAATCTTTTATTATACCTAAAAATAATTGAACTAAAACGTGGAAGAAGTATTTAAAGAATATCAAAATAACAATTCAGAAGTAACTTATGATAATAATAATAAATATTGCTCTTAAAATGACAAATTAAAATCTGAGTAACAAAAACAAGTTATAATGAACTACAAAAACTGATACTATGTAGAAGAAGATACTAACAAATGCCATAGAAAATGTCGAAAATTTTACTTGGGCTAGGATGGAGGATAAACGCAGGAAATGATATACTAAAACGGTAATTACAAAAAAGAGGAATAATTAATTTATGTAAGTTTCAGAAAGGAAAAAATGAAATCGGTTACATAAAGAGACCAAAGCACATTTTACTGACATTAGTGACCCCTTTTGACGAATAGAACTATATTTAGCGGGACACATTTCACACTCTACAGTGTAGTTTGCACTGTTCAATGTGGAACGATATACAAAACAACACGTCTATTACGTATGCGAAGGACATGCAGATATTTATGAGTTTTTTTGTATTGTTGCTATAGAAACACACCGTTTAAGTTTCCTAAAAATCGTATACTATTATCAAAAATATATAGTGAGCTGATAAAAAATCCTTCCACATCCTCCCTGAATAAGTACAGCTATTTAAAGAAAATGTGCTAGTTTTCCACGAAACATCTCGTAGCTTCCTTATTATATAGGGTTGGGTACGAAATCCAGAAAGTCAAAATCAAGAGTGACGAGATCCAGAAAGACAAAATCAAGAAGAGACAATATCCAGGAAAGACCAAATCAATGAATGACAAAATTCAGAAGAAATCAGGAAAAAAACTAGAAATATATTTTGTGGATTTCATCTTAGCTTGAATTCTTCATTATGGTTGGTATATTGGGATTTGGTGATGGTAGATTTACATCTGATGAAAACCTGTGTCATCCAGAATGAGGTTCTGGTGCTCCAACTGTGCCCAATTTGTATGCATATGAAGAAAGGTGTGGTTCAAGGACTCCCTTAAATGAGTCCGTGACTAAAGATTGCTAAGTTGTAAAAAAATATTTTTGAACCATACCCTTCTTCATATGCATATACACTGGGCACAGTTGGGTTGCATCAGAATGGACGACACAGGTTTCCATCAGATGAAAATCTACCATCACCAAATCCCAATGTATCAACCAGTACATATATTTAACAAATTTGTCTCACTCATGTGAATTTTAAATAATTTATATATTTGTAGAATATAATTATAACAATTTTTACAATTATTGACCGCCACGTTAAATTTCCTGCACACATCGAATCCGTATACCAGTTCCTTAGGTGAAGTGTGATAACACCAATGAATACGACGATTTCACAAACGCAACGTAAGGCTCGAAATACCGGCGAACAGCCACAACCCACAAGGTGTTCCGTATTTAGTCTGCCAAAGGATTACGATATGTACAGCCACAAATTGCACTGTGAGTAATCTATTTATTTACCCGGACAATGAAATTCAGGCACTCTCCGGTTGTTATGCATTCTCTTATTCCACTTTCGCTACAAACGATTTGTCCCTATGCTAGATAGTGCAAAATAATAATGTATGCAGACAGCTGTAAAAAAAATCTACAAACAAAAACAGCATTCCGAATTGTTACATAGTAATAAAAGAAGATAGATGTATACTAAATAAAATAAGCAAAACAAATTGGAAACTGACCAAATTTGGCAGAAATAATCTAAAATCAGAGATCATTATATAGCTCAATTGGTGAAGGTCCAGCTCAAAAAATGTCTGCAAATGCGAGCTGGATTAAAGCCTGGGCAGGCCACAGTTCTTTTAAAATGCGCTGATGACAGTCTAAATATAAGAACCAATTAAGCATGACGCTATTTCTGTTGATATTTCCTCATCTGTTTCATTTCTGTTAAAATCGTGCAAATGCATCAACGAATAGTCCATTGTGCTTTGGTTTACTTAGAATCGAATTGAAACAACAGATGCATGCAGCAGATATTCGCATTTCCTTTGATTTAAAATTAGAAATGCCTGGATAATATTAAATAATTTTATTTTTTTTTTTAATAATGGTGCCTTAAGATGTATACAAAATTTATATTTCTGATAAAACAGAGTTACACTATAATTTATACAATCAAATATTAAACTGAATATAATAGGTACGGTACATACACATTAAGTATAAAGTAGTAATAGAAAAGCCAAATTAAAGCTACTGACTCGAACAAAATGGAAAAGCTATAACTGCAATAATCTTATACACTATGTGTTATTATATTCTATGTCGAAAATGTCACTGTAACTTCGGCAGCAAGTATTTCAAGGACTGAATATTTTTGTTGCATTAAAATTTTCTCTTATTCTCAGGCAGATTTCTTGTAAGTTTTAAATATTCAGAGCCACAAAGGAATGCTCTGATATTCTGTAGTGTATTTTCGTTGGAATCATTAAATTACTATTGAGTCGTCTAAATATCTGCAAACTAACAGTCACGTGTACAATATTTATATATACAAATTAATTGAATTTAAATAGAGGACTAACTGCCCGAAGAAAGTTTATTTCGAATTCTTTCTCAGAAAAGCGATCTACGGAAGATCGGGCTGCATTTTTAATCATATCATTCTCTTCTTTAGTATTATCAAGTACCCTTAATATGCAAGAAGCATATTCTACTGCGTCTACTGCTAAAAATCCAGTTTGGCTTCCTTCTGATGTTTCAATTATATCCATAAGTGGTCCACCTGATCTATGCGCGACCATTACCAGACCAGCTGCCATACATTCAACAACACTTATACCAAAGTGTTCATTCCACATCGTATGTATTCCGATTTTGGCAGTCTGAAAACATTGAATCATTTCCTGGTATGAAATATTCACTTTGAATTCAACAGAATTTTCCAACGATAAGTGTTTTGATAAGTCTTGTAAATTCTTTAGCCTCACGGTATCTTCTTCATTTCGACAGGATCCTATAATAATAAGCT
The DNA here is from genome assembly GCA_963930735.1 of Dioctria linearis. Lineage (NCBI taxonomy): Eukaryota > Metazoa > Arthropoda > Insecta > Diptera > Asilidae > Dioctria > Dioctria linearis. The sequence goes on from OZ005741.1 coordinate 306,194,868, forward strand.
TCAGTTTATCCCACAACTCTTCATTTTTCACCAAAAGCGATCTCAATTCATACATGGCTTGCAACTGTAAGGGATGATCTTTCTCTGGTCTAAACTGTCCAACTGATACAATAGCTATTTTTTCATTATCATTCCCGGTATATTGCAGAGTTTTCAAGTGATTAACTTCACATGGTGGATATACTCTGTGCGTTTTAAATGGAGCATTCCATAGATCCAAGATATGATTTTCGGTCCAACTTGAATTTACCATTATAGTTTGCGAGCACCGTCCCACACAACTATACAGTTTTGCAAAAATTTTGTAGTACATTAATTTGATCCATGACAAAAACGGATTCTTTACCACATAGCTTTTATTATTGTGCGCGTAAACTCTACACTGCACTCTCCTAAGCATGTCAGTACTAATTGTTGGATAATGAACATAACATCCAACCTTACATTGGCCTACAAAACGAAATAGGGGCAGTGTAAAGGCATATCCCATTGTGTCAAGGTAGACATCTGGCGGAAATTTATATAGGGCTTCCAAGCCTAGAATTAATGATCCTATACTTTGTCCGAGTAGTGTGAAATATGGATACATTTTTGCCTCTACCCAATGTCGTTTTCTCAAGTAAATGAAACTTGTGCGTTCCTCATCAACTGAAACATTGAAGGTATTTTTGGCTTTGTTTAAAATTGCGCTGGCTGATGCATCTGTGTCACCTGTGTAAATGACTATCTTAATATTATCATATTTGGCTAATAAAGCTCGGACAGCACACCATAGTACTCGTTCACCTCCACCACCAGCATTGCAGTAGGGATGAAACATTCCAATATAGACATCATTCGTCCCCTTATGAATTTTGCTTTTTCGGGCCTGAATCCATTTTTTGAATAGGATAAGACCTGAGTAGAGAAGGATTAATCCAATCACAAGAATGCACATAAGTACGTAGAAATATAATAAAACAGCCATGTTAATCAAGTTTTCCTAAGTAATTCGATGCTGTTCTCTCCCAGCTCTGTAATTATGCCTGCCAATTGAGTGCGGAAATTGCGTCAATGTTAAGGATAGTGGGATTAAGTATCCGGCGCCTTTCGTTGTAGAATAGGTGAATATCTGAAAAAAAAAGGTTGATTCATAAATGTAGAAGTTAGATTGTTCTGTAGCACTTCCAACTCTATCATGAGGGTATGTTTCAAAAACTATGATAAGTTAATAATTTGACTTCCACTAGTCCTAGATTTTCTGATTACTGGATTTATATCTTTTGGACTTAAATAATTTTGTTTGGTTGTTTACTGCAACTTATCAGCAGTTGACATGCTATTAGCTTTGGAAAACCTTAACAACAAAAAACTCTAGATGATCACGTTTAACTTTTAGAAAGTGGAAATATACCGCCAAAAGCATGAACAGAGCCAAATGTGACATACATATACATGTATCTAAAGCAGTCCCAATATCCAGCCTAAGTCATCTCTTCCATTAGTCCAACTTCACTTGCTATATGAAAAAAATCGTCGAGTTACACATCACTGACATAGCGCTTAGCAAGCCCCCGCTAAACCGAAAGCAATTTAAAAAAATAAAAATCTATCTAAATAGCGTGTTCTTCCGATTAGGTGCAAGCACCGATCGCGTTGCCACTTTCCATAACGGTACTATGTGACGTCACAAACACAGTGGCATACCTCTTTTTTTGGCGAAATTGACATTTTGACCTTGCAATTTGACTGAAAATTCAGTTGTTTTAAAACATTTCGAAAACGGAACAAGCAAGGCTCAAATTTTGTGCGTGTATTTCGACAATTATCTTTAGTCCAGTAAATAGGGACTAAAAAGGGCCATTGCTCTACAAAAGGTGGGGTAGTTGTGGTTTTAAATATGTTATTCAGTTCCGGGCCCCGAAATTCAAGTTTAGACCCTTGGGGGCTCCGCGCGGTCCATTATCTTGGATTAAAGGTACCAAAAATTGTTTTTTTCAAAATTATTCATCAACGGTTGATCCTATGACAAAAATGTTAATAATATAAATTTGAGGAAGGCTAAATGTCCTACAATTTTTGTAAAAACACTTTTTTTGTAAGTCTGATGTGTAACGAGCCGGCGGAAATGTGCACTTTAAAAAAAATTTATACATATAGTACCATTTATACAGGGTGTTTCGTCCATGGTGGTCCATAGGACAGGAGGTGATAGTATTCACCTAGTGAAATAAAAAATTGTAAGACAAGGGGGGAGCGGCATCTCAACTCTTTCGGAGCTACAGGGTGATTAAGAAAATTCGGTAGTATTTCACAAAATACCCTGTTTTTTTTAAAGTGCAGAGTATACGGCCACTTACAGAGCTCATTGTATGCAGAACTTCATGACGTTTCCAACGACTGCTCGACCAGCCCAGTACTCCTCTCCCCTCAGGAGTTATGGAGGGCTAAACTAAGAATTTCAGATTTTCTTAGCTTTTTTTATTTTATTTTTATTTTTTTTTACAAGTTGGTTAACATAATTTTTTTTATAAAAACTATAAATTGTGGACTCTCCTCTTTAATTTGACCTATTATACCTATATACTCACTGTAGCCTTTAAACATTTATTAGCTCATAACCTATTCAGGTCATACCAAAATTCGAAGATATTTTTTTATATGAAGTGTTTTCAGTCACTAAGGGAATAAATTATCTCTAGTTTAGACCATCATAACTCCTGAGAAAAGAGGAGTACAGGGCTGGTCAAGCGGTCGTTGGAAAGGCCATGAAGTTATACATACAATTTGAGAAAGACTAGAAAAAACTCCGAAATGGTTAAGATGCCGGCCCCATTGCCATAAAATGTTTTGTTTGACTATGTGACTACTATCACCTCCTGTCGTATGGACCGCCATGGACGAAGCACCCTGTAACTTGTTACACATCAGACTTACAAAAAGTGTTTTTACAAAAAATGTCTTCTTCAAATTTATATTTTTACATTTTTGCAATAGAAGGTGGCGGACCGTGCGGAGCCCCCATAGGGTCTAAACTTGGATTTTTCATCGGGGCCCGGAACTGAATAACATATATAAAAATCACAACTACCCCACCTTTTGGAGGGCAAAAACCCGTACTGACTGGACTACTTTTATATATTAGAGGATATTACAGCGAGTTTTCCCCCTTTTTACTTTTTATAACGGTACTTGGTACAATTACCAAACTTGATACCAACATATGTAGGTTAACATTTGCCTCCATAAATCACAAACAAAATTTCATTTAATATAATTTTTTCTTTTGGTTTAACAAAAAATACTTGAAAATTACGCTTTGTATATTTTTTAGTAGTCCTGAAAGACACAAATGCACGAAAAAAATCATTTTTAAATTTTGATAAAGCAAATTGAAGGGTTAAACAAGAGCAAAAATTATAATTGGTCTAAGACAGGAATATTATTACATGAAAATAAAAGTTAAAGATAGTGAGAACCCAAAGCTTTGTATGCCAACACCAAAAAGGGGTTAACTTGTATATGCAATTTTTATAAAAACGACGTGTCCAAATTTGAGCTCTCTACGTCGACGCGTTCTCAGAAAGTTCCCAAATATATATTAGTGAAAAACTAAAGTTTTGAATGGCAACACCATTTAGAGGTTACCCGATTTGGCCATTTTTGAAATTTTATATACTATTGCTATGAAAACACCATATATCAAATTGCAGCTCTATACGTCGACTCGTTCTCAGGCAATGCCGAAATATACAGTGAAATATGAAAGTTTTGTATGGCACCCTACGAAGGAGTTGCCCGATTTGTCCCATTTTTGAACTTAAGTTTACTTTTATTTTAAAAAGCCTTTTTGCAGAATTTCAGCACTTTTAAGTGAATGCGTTCCTCATCGTGAGAACTGGCAGACATACTGGACATGCAAAAATCAAGCTTTTAATATTGTACGTGGGTGTCCAGCCTATTATTATTTCTGTGCGTTACAAACGGAATGACAAACTTAGTGTTGCTATACCCTATATTTTATCTCGAGTACGACTAGCAAAAAAAACATCCTGTTTATTGCAATTTGTGAATGCTTCGTGCATTAAAATCCTTAGTCAAATGTGTGGAGATTTTATAGCGCCATTTATTTTATACAAAAGAGAGCATAAGTCTTTACCGATGAAGTCCGTACTGCACTAGTAAAATCATCAGTAAAATTTTTGCTTACGATTTTACACCGTTAAAATTTGTATGGAGTTGCTATTAGTTAATTAGCTTAAATGTTGACCGTAACCGAGATAGACGCTTTAAATAACAAGTTTGATAAAAGTATGTACGATTATATCTATTCATAAATATGGCTATGAAGAACCGAATTAATTACACTATACTGATGAACTATGAAAACGGCATTCGTAACTTCATATATGAAAACCGGAAACAGAGGGAGCGCCAAAACAGCTTTCTGCGGAACACCTACATTAACTAGGAGAGTGGATACTCCATTAGAAACCACCTTTCATATAATTTCTTTCAAGTAACTGGAGAAACTGGCAAAAAAATAAACTGATCGCCAAGTTTATATAAATGAAAAAATACCACATCACATAAATAACGAATGTCCGCTACTACCGACGTAAGAACAGTGCACCTGGAGTGCTTATATTCAAAGCCAGTCTTAAATATGGAGAATCGTTCGGCTACGAGATTCGTACCTTAGTTATGGTAGGCAAATCTGCAACAGCCCTCCAGTCGTAGTGTTTGGCGGGGCAATCTTTTGGACCGATTATGTGCCCAGCGATTTGCGTGGCTTGGGCACGGGTACTCAAATAAATAAATGTATAAAGATCTTGCATTGCCCCAAACATGGGGTTTTCCCTTTCTTAACAACACTAATTGGACTCGGATTCACTTGATATTTCAGTGCTGCACTCAAAGAGTGGGCTTCGCATTTTTAGGTACTTTACGAAGGTTTTGACCTTCCTAATTTCGCCAGTCAGATCAAATCAACTACTTAGTCTGATTGGCAGTGAGCAGGATTAAAAAGTAGTTTGGCAAGTTTTCCCATTTCATTTTGCTAATAATTAGATTATTGCCGATTTATGTACCCAACGCTCATGGACGTAACCAGGGTCTTTTAGTAGATTTTTTTATCGCATTTGTATATGGTACCGTATAAAAACGGCGACATTCAGCTGAACACAATATTCCAGTTTCTCAAATTTTAAATAATAAGTAAATTTAACTATGATGTTCAGATATCACTTTAAATTTTTGCTTACTTAATTAAATATAGATCTCTGTAAGGTAATTTTTAGATACTTGTGACTTAATCTTGACTAAAAACAAACCACATAATCAACTCACAGGGAGGAGCTAGACCTTATCTTATAAGATTGATCCACCAATTAATAGACCTAATAATATTTCAAAATATCACCACCGTGACAAATAATTGAGTCTTTAGTTTATCGAAATATATATGATGAAATATTTTGTTGCGTTGACAAGTTTGCTTACAATTGATCTTCTTCTTATTAAGACACAAACAAGTGTTCAGGCAACAAACAGGTCGATGAAAAAAGACAAATTATCTTACTTGCGGATTACAATATACGGAAGAAGGCCTTACTTCTTGCACGTGTAATCGACACTGCCATGTAGGTGCTTAGCTTTCAGCAAACTTGCATTTTGGGAGAACAGTTTTAAAGATGCGGAAAAAAAATATTCGAGCAGCTTTTTGCGGCTCGCACACCATTTTTCCGCCTCAAGCAGCCAGGTGCTAGCCTCGTTTTTGTCAAAGAAGGCTTAAATGTTTTTCTTCCGTTTTCCGATTCTGCTACTTCCTTTATTTCTATAATTGACAACGTCTCAAGCCATTTTTTAAAATGAATTTGCATGCTGCAAGGCGATAAGACAAGATATACCCGTTAATATGTTGACACATTGCAGCTGATCCTGTGACTAATGTTAATATATATACACTTTTATAGGAAAGACAGAGAGGAAAGAGAGTATTGTGTTCTCTGTACCGTGCTTTCCTATACATTTCACGATATTGCGTCACCTAATGGTGTAACATGGTTCGTAATGGGAATAACTGTATTCTATAGATATCAAGCCTTTTGATGTAGAATTTAAAACGCGTTGCATGCAATCTGTACGTCCTGGTGTAATTCCAAAGTTATCGAAATTTAAATCGTATAAAGAAACATTAATTTGCAGATTTAATTTTATCGAAAGTTCATATGTCTATTACATTACATTTAAAATTATCGAAAATGATTATCAATCTTTCATTAAATAGTCTAATTCTCCTCGATGGCGATGATTGTACATACATATGTATATGCTGAAAAATCATTTTTCACGTATAATAATTTGTTCGAGGTATCAAAATAAATTCATTCATTAAATAACTTTAGTTGACACCCCCAAATTTGAAAACTTTCTCCGAGTTTGCCTCCGGATTCTTGTCAATAATCTTTTTCTTGTATATGCTGAGCGTTCCAAACGACAATAAAGACCAATGCGTTTGATTTCTTCATACTATAAAAAAAATCACTCATCCGAATTTGAAATCATTCACTAAAAGATTAATTATTCTCTTACCATAATACAAGCAGCCTCAATGGCCATCAGTTCCCGGTTTATGCAGTCAATATTTTCCTCATTCATGAATACCCCTTCAGTAGATGGAGCGCAATGTGAACAAAATGCTTCGTATGTCAATTTTCTCGGATCAGTTACATTTAAGCAGGTGAAATGTCGCTTGCAAATTTCACAAAAGCGCATATCTTTTAATTATATATTTATATTAATAGTGGTCCAATTTTAAATATTATAGGGATATAAACAAAAAAACTTTCAAGCTATGCCCAGCAGTCATACACGTTAACAAATCAATTTAAAAAAAAACGTGTTTCCAAGGCAACGAAAGATTTGGTAATGCGTTCAAATCTTTCTTAAAATAAACCGCCTTATTTATTTTATAAATTGCCCAGTAGTCAACAAATTTTGGAAGTAAATGAATTTAAAATGACAAGTATTTAAGATCAGTGTAAAAACTTAATTACCTTGTGTAAGGAATTACATATGCCTATATTGCGTTTCAATCACTAAGCCTAGGCGAACACGTTGCGGTACAGAGAACACTATTCTCTTTCCTCTCCCTGCATTTTCAATAAAAATGTATATACGCCTTAGAATATATAGCAAATAGGAATGGTTGAATCGTGTATAATTCGTGTACATGAGCGTAATTTGTCAAGAGCAGGACATTATACATAGGAGTAAGTGAGATGAAGGAAGGAACATATGTCAAAGCTGAGTAACAATTTGTCAAATGTGCTTTTGTTTTGTGAGCAGATTTAGTCAATATATATATTTTAAGATATACGTTATAGGACGAAACACGTCACAGCTCTAGTGCCAAATTTTAATGAGAATTCCTAGTTCTTCTCATTGCGAACCACGTTCCGCCATTTGTGTTCGAATGTACAGGATAGTACGGTGCATAGAACACAATAGTCTCTCTCCTCTCTGTCTTTTCAATAGAAATGTATATACGTTATAGGACGAAACACGTGTAATGAGAATAGCTTGTATTCTACATATGTACCTTTCACTTGGAATATCCTTACTTTGTGGCACTTTCGTGTATGAGAGACCCTCAGCGGAGGAAAAATTCCGAGGTACCAATTTTAAACTCGCATCACGAGCAGCATATCAATCAATACTACTGCAAGCAAATAGTTTCGGCAATTGCGACTATTCTGAAATTTTTGATCGGAGGGCTATACACGCTGCACAGAGAATACAAGTATTCTCATTACGAACCGCGTTCCACCAATAGTGGACGAAATGTTGTGAAAATGTATAGGAAAGTACGGTACAGAGAACACAATACTCTCTCTCCTCTCTCTGGCTTTCCTATAGAAATGTATATACATTAGTAACAGACTTACGTCACAGGCTATCAGCAGCCATGTTTCAAAATTTTGATGGGAATACTTGTCTTCTATATACCATGGAAAGCACGGTACAGAGAACGCAATACTATCTCTCCTCTCACTATCTTTACATTAGTGAACGATATTTCGTTACAGCTCATATGTCAAAATTTAATGAGAATAGCCTGTATTCTCTGTACCATGGGCTGTACAGTTCTTTACCTGCGTTTTGAGGTGAATTAAGAATTAATTTTTAAATTATTATTTTTTATATCAATAATTGTAACTTGTTTGAAAACCTACGCAATTAAACTCGGTAATCATATAAGGAACTACAGCGTAGCAAAATTATTGTGACGCAATGCAAAATGCGTGTGCTTCGTGCTACTACGTGTGGATTAGTTATTATAGTGATTTATTCAGTGCCTATGACTGATGCGAGATGTGTTGCAATTTTCAATCAAGTTACAGTTATTTATTTAAATAATAATGTATCACAAATTCCACAGCTCGTAATGAGAATTGCATTATTATATTATCACCTAAATTGCAGGTAAAGAATTATTGCACAGACGTCCGGCCAGAAATTTCAGAATTTAAAAATGGCTGAAAATATTTGCCCGTGATCAACAACGAAAATGGGCCATCCTACACCATATGGCATACTGCACATTCACTTCACTTTTTAGGGATGACAAACAGTCGGGGGGGATTATCTTCCCCCGACTGTAACCCCTGGAATATAATACAAGCCCATGAATTCGCCGAAAGCACCGTCACATTAAAAGGCCTTAACGTGCCGGGTACAGCATGCAGTAGGAGCTCACTCTCACTGCTTTTTGTATATGCACTCGTCATGGAGGAAAAACTAAAATTTCATCTTAAACAGGTCGTAAAGCCCAAAACTTTCGCTCCCACAGCAAAATGAAGTTAAAACAAATTGCAGCCAAATATGTTTTCTTTCTAATAGTTTAAAAAAATAGCATGTTGAACAAATTTATGGAAATTATAGCGTTTGAATTAAATATAATCAACTTTTATATGAAAAACTCCTGCAGTAAGAGAAGGCAAGAAGACTGTGGGTGTCGCCCGCTGCTCTCTTTTTTCTACTTTATTCATGGCTTGTATATTCCGGGGGCTACACCCGTAACCCCCGCAAGATACAAGCCATGAACAAAGTCGAAAAAAGAGAGCAGCGGGCCGGTCAGCAGGCGACATCCACAGTCTTCTTGCCTTGTCTTACTGAAGGAGTTTTTCATATAAAAGTTGCTTGTATTTTGTTCAAACGCTATAATTTCCATAAATTTGCTCTGCATGCAATTTTTTTTTTAAACTATTAGAAAAAAAAACATATTTGGCTGCAATTTGTTTTAACTTCATTTTGCTATGGGGACTACAGTTTTGGGCTTTAGGACCTGTTTAAGATGAAATTTTAGTTTTTCCTCCATGGCGAGTATACAAAAAGCAGTGAGAGTGAGCTCTTACTGCATGCTGTACCCGGCAAGTTAAGGCCTTTTAATGTGTCGGTGCCTTCGGCGACTTCATGGCTTGTATCGTAACCCCCGGAATATAATACAAGCCATGAAGTCTCCGAAGGCACCGACACATTAAAAGGCCTTAACGTTCCGGGTACAGCATGCAGTAAGAGCTCACTCTCACGGCTTTTTGTATACTCGTCATTGAGGAAAAAATAAAATTTCATCTTAAACAGGTCCTAAAGCCCAAAACGGTCGCTCCCACAACAAAATGAAGTTAAAAAAAATTGCAGACAAATATGTTTTCTTTCTAATAGTTTTAAAAAAAATAGCATGTAGAACAAATTTACGGAAATTATAGCGTTTGAACAAAATACAAGCAACTTTTATATGAAAAACTCCTTCAGTAAGAAAAGGCAAGAAGACGGTGGATGTCGCCTGCTGACCGGCCCGCTGCTCTCTTTTTTCGACTTTGTTCATGGCTTGTATCTTGCGGGGGTTACGCTTGTATTATATTCCGGGGGTTACGCTACACCCCGACTGTCTCTCATTCTCAATAAGTGAAATGCGCATGCAGTATGCGATATGGTGTAGGACTAGAAAATTGTTCTCCCCCTGACTGTCCCTCTTCGTGAAAAGTGAAATGCGTGTGCAGTATGCGATATCATATGGTAGGACGCGCGAAAGGGAAGCATGTTGCAGCGTGTGGACCCTAAGACAAAATGAAAAATAACGACCGCAACCAACAAATAGACACATTTTTAATTCATCAAATTACTGTATGTACTGTACTGTTTTAGATTTTGACAAATTTGTCTTCAACTGTCAACTTGTTCTTGTAGTCAGAGGATGAGGACCTAGTTTTTATTTACAAGATATTTTACCTTCTTTTAATCAAGGAAATGGAGTGCGTATCGGAAGAATATTTAAACGTAGATCTTCTAGATAGTAAGGTAAACAGTTAAGAAATTTATTTTTATTGAGATTAAATAGATAAAGTGAATTTAAAGCAATGCTTTTTGGGGTTTGTATAGTTTTTGAAGTTTTTTCAATATATCGTTAATTTTACAATTAATAAATGCAAATATAACATGCCTAGCTAAGTATTTTATGTATATGAACCCTACACATAGCAAAACCCTATGGACCCATGAACAAAAGCTTTTATAATATTAATATTAATATCTCAATTTACGCGATGTTTATGCAAGCATCTGTACTGTAAAAAATTTGTAACTATAAAAGAAGATTCAAACTCTGGCCATATTCAATTCAATTAATTCAAAATTTATTAGTCTCAGGAATAAACCCCATGTAAGTAAATGTTGGATACAGTCAAAACCCTCGAGAAAGACCCTCCCAAGCCATGAAATAGATTCTCACTAAGAAATGAGAGCCCCGACTTAGTCCTAAAATTATAAAATGTTTGCAGTGTTCTTATGTATGTAAAACTGACAAAAGTTTGACTTGAATAGGTCCTGCACCCTAAAGTTGGCTTTTTCTTTTCACATATATTGTTAAATAAGAACTCGATTTCTCAAATTTTATTTCATTCGCATTCGTTTCCATCTTAGAATATGTTATAGCAAGCTGATAAGCTAAATTGAGTGAAGCCAGGCCAATATTTGTGTTGAACTTGAATTTTCTAGTCTAAGAGCAAATAGTCAGCAGAATTCATGAAGAAGCAGTCAAGTTATTCTAATAAGAGTGCACATTTTTCTCACCCACGTTTCCCTTCTCAGGCCTTTTCCCATTAAGGTAACACCTACACAAGATGGGCTTGGCTGAGACTATATCCCCTACCGCTTCTGTGAGGATGCTCAGGAAACCTCGGAGTACATGCGCGGCCTCTGCGAAGCTGTCGCCATGGGGAGACTACTCCACCTCGAACATGCTTTTCCTCCTCCAAAATACGTGTGTAACCTAAGTCCCAGAGTGGTCCTGGACTTCATTAACAGTTTAAACCTAGAAGGGGAATAAATTGAACGGAGACTCACAATAGATCTTTCAGGTCGCAGTGAATGTGAGGTCAGAGCCTATACACCCCTCCATAAATCTAAATCTTCCAGTTGTTACTTGTTTTTGTTTTGTTTTTATTTGTTGTGTATTTTCCGTCCTTCGGTATCACCATTCAAGATATTATTAGATGGTTTCGGCTTCACTTACGATACGCGCATTCCTGTATGCTCTAAAGTTTCCAGTATTGCTCTATTTGTCGCAATTCTGTTCTAGACAGTACTGTGCGTTTCCCGATTAATTTATTATAGAATCTTACAAACAAATCCTCATTATTATAGGCAAATTGACACCTGAGTTTTTCATTTATATTTAATTTTTATTTACCTAGGTATACAGTATGCATACATGTACATACATACAATATTTGCAACCCACTGCTTTTGAAAAGGTATCAGCTACGAACGAGCAGGTGAAAACCCAATGAACGCGGCAGGCGTCGCGTCGCTTTGACAGTTCAGTAGAATATACGTGTTTAAGTTCGTGCTGGCCAAATGGCTGCCGCGCTTGCCGGATTCGACGCGAAAGTAGAGCAATGTTCTACTTTTAACTCGCGGCAGACAGTTTTTTTGATTGATTTCAAAGTCTTTATATGCTTGGTAACCTGCAAATGCAAGAACTGCCACATCTAATAACTCTGATATATTTCACTTTTAAATAATAACTCAAGCTTTTCTATCACTTTTTCTTTTTATAAATAAGTCTTAAGAGTACCAACGCGATGCGTCCATTTGGTCTTGCTGAAATCCTACAGGTGTCTGTCGCGGAGAACTGTTAAAGCGACGCGACGCCTGCCGCGTTCATAGGGTTTTCACCTTAAGGCTGAAACAGATTACGCGATGTCGCGCCGCGCACTAAAGTGTAATCTGTTTCAGCCTTTAGGGGGAATACCAGTGAACAGAAAAATCAAATTTTTATCCTATTCACCGCTATAATGGTTTGAGCATGAGAAAATGACGTTGCTACATTAAGAATATATCGGAAATAGAAATAAATAAAAATGAGTGTGCGTTTTCGCGATGAGCTCTGTTTACATAACAAAGGGAGCTAGCTGTTTTTGAACATTTCGTAGGAGTGTGCTGCATTCAATCTGAATACACATTCATTCTTTTCTGTCTTGTTGTTTGTTTGCTTTTTGCACATCTCAGTTTTAGTTGTAATTTTGAGTTTTTTTTATTTATTGCCTAGATGAAATATAATAGGGTATAGATTTGTCATTCGGTTTGCATTGTAGCCATACAAAAATTTTGTTTTTCACTATATATTTAGGCACTACATGAGAAAGGGGCAACGTAGAGGGCTGAAATTTTGTACACGGCGTTTTCATAAAAATAGTATATATAATTTAAAAAATGAGCTAAATTGGGCAACCCATTTATGGTGTTAATATAAAAAGGAATCTACATGTAATAATTATTTGAGAGTTTTAATTTTTAAATCATATTTATTACTTTGAATTACAAACGGTTTTTTGTTGTACTGATAATAACAACAACAAATTTAAAAATTTGGACTATCAGGGCCAGGTATTCAAAATATCAACTAAGGAAATAAATAAATAAAAACAAAAAAAAAAACAATTTTTACCTGCCATATCCCTTTTTCGCCCATAGTTTGAGTGCTTCTTTTTTGAGCATCTTATATATACTAAGTACCTATAAAAAAGGAAAAACTATAGTTTTGTAAAAGAAAAACCCACAAATAAAAATAAAAAATTTTCACAAGCAATGTTGTTATACATGCAGAGTAATATATATTCATGTGGTTCGCGGTACTATAAAAAGAACAAAGTTTCGTTTACTTTTTCCCACTCTGTTATTAAGGTAGCGTGTGTTGCAGATGACTCATATCCAATCAGTTTTTTTCTGCAGTTTTTGTGCACACCTCTTATTGGTGAAGATATTCGTAAATGGTTTCCGGCATATACCAATCATTTGTCAATCGTGTACGTTGTGTAAACCCTACAAGCGTACAACTATCCTGCTCCAGTTAAAAAAAACTTACACATTTTAATACTCAATGCTGAAAATGTCGTAAAATTACGAATTTTCTTAGTAATCGAATTCAAAAAGTTTTTGCATAATTACGCACACGATTGTAAACAATGCAATAAAATGAGTAAAATTCAAATGGATTATTATACATATTTGGTTACTTTTCTAAACTAACCCTCTGCTTAATGCGGTAGTCAATTTGTCGAATATAGAGATATCGGCTGCAAGCCGATGGTCAATTTTCAATTTTCACTGGTATTCCCTCTTAAGGAACTAAAGGAGAGGCCCATCATTAACAACAATTTTTGTGCCAATCTAAAAAATGTGTAATTGCAGGCAGATGGAAAAAAAAGTTAATTATTAAATAAAATCATTAAATCGTAAATAAATAAATTAACTAGTTATTAAATACTTGAGTAGTTTCATACATTTTAACTTTTGACAGATTTAGCGACAGTTTCCGCGACTCACATTGTAACTCAGCCTTAAAGTTGAAAATATTTCAACTAGAGACGCGAAACACCGTGACAGCTGCAGTTGAGGCAATTTATTTTTGCAGAACATTGAAATTATGAGTGAAAATTGTAAGTTTTAACTTCAATGTTCTGCAAAAATAAATTGCCTCAACTGCAGCTGTCCCGGTGTTTCGTGTCTCTAGTTGAAATATTTTCAACTTTAAGGCTGAGTTACAATGTGAGTCGCGGACACTTACCATGTTCACATGCAAAATTGAAAGATCGAGATTGAGTTGAGTTTTCGACTCGTGTTTTTGAGCATGCAGGGTTGAGATATTGAGTTGAAAACGGGTCCAACTATAGTTGAAGTGACAGTCAAACATAATATTATTTATGGTATTTTTTGTGATGAAGAAATAAAAGTAATAAATTTTGATTAAATAAACAAAATAAACTCACAATAAATACGCAGCATACCAACACTTCCGAGTAAAGAATGAATAAAATAAATACCAACTTGTAAGCTGCCAACTCGACTAGTCAATCCTCGTTTATGGGACACCATTTCGACTCGACTACGCCAGCCAAGCGTGGTCGATTCGAGGAGTCGAGTCGATCCAATTTCAACTCGAGTCGCGTATACATGGAGTTGAACCCGAGTTGAACCAGGGTTCAACCCTGCATGTAAACATGGTAACTGTCGCTAAATCTATCAAAAGTTAAAATGTATGAAACTACTCAAGCGCAGGTAAAGGGTGTTGCTGATACTGGTCGCATTGCTTAAATCCCTAACCACAATGTGCATAAGCTTGCAAATGCAAGTCTTGAAAAAATCACGAATGCTTCCTTATGCATCACTAACATTTGTATAGTATTTACACAAACTGTCAAATTTGCTATACGATCATGAGCGTACAGACAGAAGTTGACGAAAGGAAAAAAAACTTGACGAACGGCTTCTTATTCCTATTGTGGGTCGTTATTATGAAAAGCAATTGCTCGTTGCTCGTTGCTATACGCATTGTGGTTAGGTCTTTTGACAGGTTTAAGGCCGAAATACAATGATGCCGATACGACATTTACGACGACAAATTAAATGTTGACCTAATATAATGGCAATACCATGTTGCTGTACCCAATGATGCCGACCGAATTTGTCGCCGTAACCAGAGTTGGGAATAATTCAACTTTTGTCGTCGTAATTTGATTTTGACAGCTGAGAGTAATGAGCAAAAAATTTCTTTCGAGGACGAATTAATTAATTTAGTGAGGGAAATGAAGTATTTTTATACCAAAAGAAACCCTCAATATCGAAATACATTGTTACGAGCGTAGCCTTGGCTCGTTATTTAAAGCACGATATTTCAGATATAATTCAAAAGTTCTTTCTTTATTTAGCTATACTGTTTACTCTCACAATTCATACACAATTATCAAATCAACTGTTTGGTTATCGCTAGTACTGTACTTCTAATTATCACAATCCAAATAGTTTACTTCGTTCACTTCACTGTCTGAAATAAGACTAGATGTGAGTAGCGCCGTATTTATACTCTACAAATTATCCTAGAGCCTTCCTGAATATTTCGTTCTCTGAACCAAAGTTTACTAGGATGTCACTAACCTAAAGTTGCTTCCATTTCCAATAGATGTCGCTTGTATCAGTTTGTGGCGCGTAACCCTGTTCGTCCCGAACAACAGGTGGTCCACGGTCTTGATGCTCGCAGTATTGGCACAAACGATCCAGGTGGCCTATTCTTGAATTACGAATGGTTTTTACGAATTCGTTGTATAACGAATGGTTGATAACGAATCGAATACCCCGTTCGTATTCTTGAACCTCATCGTTATAAAGTCGAAGTGGTGAAAAAGGTTTTCAACATAACGAGTGTGGTAAGATTAAATCTGTCAATTTACAAATTGAATATTGTCAGCTGTTTCATGTTTTATAATATAATTTGTAAAAAATGGCTAGCTTCAGTGAATTGTTGTTATTGTTTGCGTCTGAAATCGTTAAAGGATCTATGGACTATCAATTACGTTGATCGTTAATCAATTCCTGCAGCCTTAATTCAACGCTAGATAGAAAAAATGTTGCAGGAGGACCTCCACCAGTGCCATGCAAATGTTTTTTTTTTCGCCACAGATTTTCCTTTCTCCTAACATTTTAAATCCTGCCAACTCTGGAAATTTTCTATTAGCTTTTTTTAATATAATATTATAAAAAAACTTTTCTAGTTCTTTTGCGTTCCGGGTATGGAAATTAATACTGATTCTATTTTGCCACAATTCCGTGGCATCTTTTGAACTGAAAGAGTTATCGTATTTAACAAATTTCATTTTCGGGTTTTCCTCTAAAAACTCAATTAGTTTAGTTTTTTGAGCATATGAAATTTTCGCACATCTTTTATCTCCCATTATCACCCATAAAGTAGCAGCTGATTCACTCGTCGTTTGGCATAACGAATGGTTGAATCCATTCGTTAAATAACGAAGGGTTTGCGTTCGGTATATAACGAATGCGGATTTCAGGAATACCACATGTGTCGATTCCGAATGGTTGTGACAGTATAACGAATACGGAATGTGCCTTCGTTATTCAAGAATTCTTATACCCCGCTGAATCCTGTATCTACGTCATTAATGCTAGTCACTAATGAATACGGTCCTTTCCAGTGTTGTTGTAATTTTGGAGAACGTCCCTTACGTCGTTTCGGGTTGTACAGCCAAACAAGGTCACCTTCATTGAATCCGGCTGAATTAGCACGTAAGTCATAGCGGGTCTTCATCCGATCGGTATTTACTGCTAATTTTGTTCTCGTGACCTCGTGTATGTCAGCTAATCGTTGTCTAAGCTCCGATGCATAATCGTCTGGTAGCTTTTGTTCACCTCTGGGTGTTCCAAACTGGAGGTCGCTAGGTAAACTCATCTCCTTTCCGAATATGACCTTTGCTGGAGTTTGTCCGGTCGTGTTGTGCACAGCTGATCGATAGGCCATTAGGAGCATGGGAATATGCCGATCCCAATCGCGTTGACGATAGTCGACTACTTTCTTTAGATGCTCGACCAATGTTCTGTTGAAGCGCTCTACCATGCCATCAGATTGTGGATACAGAGGAGTTGTTCTGGTTTTTCTTATTCCCAGCATTTTACACATGTCTTGGAAAGTCCGTGATTCGAAGTTCCGCTCTTGGTCCGAATGAAGTTCGTGAGGCACACCAAATCTACTGACCCATTTCATTTTTATTTGTTCCGTAACTGTGGTTGCCTCTTGATTAGGGATTGCATAAGCTTCAGGCCAATTACTGAAATAGTCAACAGCAACTAATATGTAACGGTTACCGTTATTCGTTTCTGGAAAAGGTCCAGCGATATCTATGGCTATCCTCTCAAATGGGGCTCCTACGTTATACTTCTGCATTTCTCCTCTGCTTCTGTGTGGCGGCCCTTTGCAAGAAGCACAGATAGTGCATCTGCGGCACCACTCCTCCACATCCTCTCACATATGTATTCAATAAAACTTTTCTCGGCATAAGTTTACTTACGCGACAATTCTCCGATCCCGTTCAAACTTTGCATATTTGCAAAATCACATAAAACACCAAATCTGAAGAAAAAATTGAGCGATCCCTTCTACTTTCCGAGATATTTTACTTTAAAATTCCTAATATTTACTCTTACACTACGCAACACTTTGACATTTTCACAATTAATTTACTGTTCTTCTCCTTCTTTAAAGTAGCTACAAGAATGAAATTCATCTTATTGATAGGTATATACATACCTACCTTGCAATCGGGTTACTTTGTTCCCTTTTCTCGTATTTTGGCAATTGTTTTATTCACCCTCAAGTGTCCTCCAGATGATCCACTGTGCATTTCTTCTAGAACATCGTTAGCCTTTGATGCTGGGACGACTATCTACATCCGGAATGACTCCCCGTTAGTTGTCTCCCACTTACGTTTTAATATACCACATTCAACGTGGAGAGAATTCCATTGAGCCCAGTAGCTCTTCAGTTTCTCACTCCTCTCCGAAACATCCTTCCATTGTGGTCTTTCCATGTCTTCTTTCCAAGCAATAATGGGTGATATGTCTGGGTCTTCTCGTGGTGCTGTTCGCAAGCTCTCGTTGTCCCAGCCTGTCGATAGTTCCACCGTTATCAGTTCAAAGTAGTTGGCGAAGGCGCTGCTTTTCTCCGCAGGAGAATAGAAGCAGTTGTTGCCATCGAGCAGTTCCTCAGGTACATTGGCTTTTCTGCTACATACTTTGTTGATTTCGCTAAAAGCTCGGGGACCCGGCTAATAGCTTTCAACCTGTCTTGGAATTGTTCATCGACGAAATTACGTGTTTGTTCGTCAATGATTGTCGACAAACACTTAATTTGGGAGAGTAAGGATGAATATTCCGGGCTCTGTGTATTCAGATTTCGCCGGTAAATTCTGTTGAGTTTTCTTGAACTTTTGCCTGTATTTGTACAGCTCTTGAATTTTGGGCGGAAGGTTCTTATACCTGTAGTTATTTTGCGTGCGTAATGGAGAAAAACGCTACGTTGTTGTTCTGAAGACAAGTCGTAAGCAACTCAACAAAGAAGTCTATTTCTGTAATACAGGAGGCGATTCAGTCTGTTCTGAAACTAGAGCCAGTCGACGTTAGTCAGGGACGATATTGCTGGAGCAATTAGTGTGCGCGCAGAGAATTCTCTCTGTAGAGTTATATTTAGTTCTACTGCCAAATAGTCAGAGTCTGAGATATGAGCTTGGCATGTAATTTGGGAGAGAATGTTTATGAGATTGTCAGATGCGAGGAAGAAGTCTAAAAAGGAGTTACCTCTGGAAAAGATTGGTATATCTTAGGAGACAGTGATGAAGTTATGGTAATGGAGATTATCCTCCAACCATTTAGCTATGGTTGTTCCAACTAAATTGGTCGAGGGATCGTTCCACAGGCTATGTTTGGCGTTGAAATCGCCTCCAACAATCGTTTATGTGAATTGTTGGTAAAAGGCGTTTAACACATTCAGATCGCTACGTATTCGTTGGGCTGGGCTATGTGTTATGGATGTAAGAAGAGTGATTTACTTGGACGTAAAGTGCAGACTGCCAGCATGAGCTGACAGATCACTCGGTGGACATCGTTGAGTGCAGGGCGGCACGCTACCTCGCCTCGGCTATTGGCGGAGAGTGTGGAGAGGTTCCACGAAAACCTGCCGCTGTGCCACTAGCCATATACAAAAAAATTTCGTGCCTTCATGCCAAAAAGGAAGCACACACCCGGTCCTGAAGGGACCATTACACCACTTACCCTTACCTTAGTGAAGGCGCAGATGATATGCCTTCAGCTGCATTGCCCCATATCCACCCCATGACACTGAGGGTAGCAGTCATCTTGTTCAGTGTCCCTTATTGACCTGTAAATAGAGTAGAGTAGCGGACCTATTCAACCTTCATAGTGAGAGGGCTCCGGGAGAAGGAAGGAGAGAAATAAAGCCTTACCACGCCATTACGTTATAAGCGAATAAGTATTTTATTCATAATAAGCCGTACGCCTCAGACTTGCACCATAGCTGCAATTACAAGTTTGAGCGCTTATATTCACTCCCGTAGATTTCTGAGTTTGTCACATAGCGAAACTTATACTAGGTTACCATTCCAAAACGAGTTATGGAAACAAAAGGTTTCTCCTTACAACAAAAATAAACGTTTTTTTTTTTTTGAAAGAATGGAAAAATCCCACCAAGGTTTCTTTAAGTTTCTTTCAAATCGATAGCGGTTAACACTGCTTGCTGCAAATATCTCCACGAAGGCCTCCTGGAGTGTCGCGACCTTCCTGCAATGTAAAACAAGAAATTTCTCTCTGGGATTTTCCTTACAGTCTAGTAAGCTAATTCGTTTCCATATTTCTAATAATGTTATTATGCATTTTTCAAAAAGAACTGCCCTGACGTACCGTTTTCTTTCTCTGGATGCATGCAATATGAGACTGTTGTGATTTCTTGGTTTCACACTTTTCTTCTGGCTTGGCGTGCACGACCGAAAAGAGAATTCTGTTACAAGTACTCGTCGTGTCTACTTAAGTTTCTGGTATGTGCGTAGAATCTGATGAAACTGGACGCTCGAGAAGATTCTTTCTGGGCTTTACGTTAGCCACGAGGAATTGTAGTTTCTGTACATTAATTTCTCCTTTCTTATGATACCCATAATGTTGACACTAAAATACCATCCGCATGGGTTCTCCTTGTGGCTTCTTTCTACTCCGGATTTTTCCAGTCAATCCTCAGTTTCCCTTTAACTTTGTACACTCGCTAAGCACGTCCTATTTACTCATTACTAATTCGTATTTTAGTTCTCTTTATATTTATATTTTTACTTGATGATGATCACACCACTCAAAAAATTTGTTTTGCCTTTTTTTCTAAAATTTTTCACTTGACAACCTTTTCAATCTTCTTCTTTTTTCCAACCCGTTTTCCTCTCGGGCACTCGTCTCAGTCAGACTTGAGACTGCTGCCTGTAGTACGCTACGACCATAACATATGGCACGGAAAATAACGTGAAACCAGAAGAAGAGTTTCGTCGGAATCAAGGTTGATTTTAAGAGACGTACTCTCGAAGTTAGAGAAGTTGATCAGGGTGGGCTCGAAGTGCAGATTTTTCTTAATGAGAATAGCGGTGCCCCGTTATCCTCAACTGCGTCATTTCTGAGCAGAGAATACTTTTCTAAAGACACTCTGTCTTGCCTTTAAATTTTTCTCTGAAAGAAACATTAAATGGGGACGGTGTTTCTCCAGAAAGAATGGTCATTGAGGGCAACCGACTTCAGTTGGCTTAATTTCTGCCTCCGCATAGCGAAAACAACGAATTGCAGATAAGAGTTTTGTCTCTCCGGAATGGAGGTCAGCTTCCTATAGCTAGGTAGAAAGGCATTGATTTTGGCCATAAGGTCGAATAGATCACAACCAAAGAGCGACTTTGCTTCCTGATTGCAGAATACATCTGCTCTCATAACATTGGGTGTGAAGGGTTTTGGCTTGATTGTAGACTGGGGCCGAGGGGTGGCTTCCTGGGCCTTTTTTTCCTTTGTGTGAACCTGAAATATTAGAGGAAAGAATTTATGCAAAAGACTTACCAGGCTGCACAAAGTTTCGTGCAGACTCCCTGTTGAATTCTTCCCTCTGCTTTTTAGTCCCTTTAAGCACCAAGGTCAACTTTCTGTTGTCCTTGGGCGTGAAAGTGAAGCAATCCACCTTGATTTCCTTCACTAAATTGAAGATAACCTGATGGTCCTCTTCAGTGGCTGGTTCCAACGTTGACTTCATCTTATTATTATTTTTCAAGAACTTGCGGCGCTTGTCTAACTTCTCGATCTCCTCGAAGAACTTTTCTATGTTTAAATTGTAGCAGATGATTGGTGGGGGCTTTGCGGTCTTCCTCTCCGTTGGTGCTGCATGCGACTTGCTGCTGGCTGCCTTGTCTTCGGTTTTTCCACTGGCTGTAGTAATTGCCAGATGCCTCTTGATCCGCTCTACGTCGCTATTGTAGCTGCTTGCCCTTCTTCTCCACGTTTTTCGACAGCTGACTCTTTGGCCTCCTTTTGTTCTCGTCGACTTTAAAGCTGTCTCGTCACTGTCTGACATTGATGAATCCCCAGAGTCGTCCTGCCATCATCCTCATCTTCTTCTTCGCTCACGATTTTGCTTTTATCGACTATGTCCATGCCATCGGCATCCATAAACCCTTCGTGCAGGTTTTCATGATCAGACCCCTTGCTTGAGGGTTCCTTTAAAACTTGCATCTGGGTGAAGATGCTCTGCTCAACCGTCTTCGTAATTTCATTCTCTGACATGCGTTTAATTTCGCACATCTACTTCATCTGTCTTGCAAACGCCCTTGACAGGATTTTTAATTCCATGTGAAAGCTTACAGTTTGGTCCTTATTACTCATTTTTATTTTTTAACTTCACTTCACCTAGTGTCACTGAGTCTTTTCGCATACTGCACTATAAGGTGTCCTTATCACTACACTGTTCTTCTTTTTTCTCTGATGAACTTCTCTAATTGTTGTTTATTATGTAAGTGGCTTTGTGTGTACATCTATTTGTACTCTTTCATTACATATAATTACCCAACACAAAGCACTAATCACTAAATTGATCCACTCACACACACAATTTTCATCCACGGACTTGTGCATGAAATACCTTCGGCAAATATACGAATTGCGGTTTTATGATTATTCCTGGTTTTACTGTCGTTTACTCAAGTAGCTGTTGGCTGACTATACGTGTTGCTACCTTGGCTGACTGTCTCCTGTCTTTGACAAGTGCCGTATTTATACTCTTCAAATTGATCTAGAACCTTCTCGAATATTCCGTTCTCGAAATATCGATTCTCCGAACCTAAAGTTGTTTATGTCCGTACTTTATAGATGTCGCTTGTGCTTTTTCTATTTCACTTAACAATATGTACCTACCCTATGGTATAAAACAGTACTAACACAATATCTATGGACTTATGGCTAATGCAAATTTATTTGAAATAGAAATAGGCATACAAGTATATAAAAGAAGTAAGTTTAATTTTTATCCTACACGCAATTTTTTCCAAAAGTAGCAGCTCTATACTTTGTACGTAAGTATGTATATAAGATAAATAAAGGTACGCAAAAGCATAATTTTCATTGACACACCAGGAGACTGCAACACGCCATAAGCTGTGAAAAAATGTAAGGATTTTCACTGTTTTTAGAGCAACAACAATAAGGCTTTTATATTTAAACTTATCTATTTACATACTTTCTTTATGGTATAACGCAATGCTTTCAAATGCTTTCACCACCTCTTTCTCTATTTAAGGTTGTTCATGTGGACTTCTCAGATTTTTTAACACCCGTACATAAATTAATTTTCTTAAAGTATATGCAGCTTAATGAAGATTTTATTCAAAGTAAGTTTTTCTTAAAAACACAGCTCAACATTGTTTTTAATCTTATTTTTTTTTTTAAGATCCAGAAAACTATCCAAAAGTTCTTGGACAGCTGTGTTTGGAATTGGACAAAGTTAATGGACACGTTTCAAAAAAAGATTGGATAAGCCTCATGAAATATTGGATAACGTTTGTCAAGGACAAATGTACAGATATGAAAAAGTTCAAGTATGGTTTTCCTTAAAAAAATATTTTATTTTATTTTACAAAAATGTTTATTTAATTTTTTTTTAAGGAAAAATTATAGTTTTGCCGTAGAAGATTTTGAGCTGTTAAATTTGATAGATCAGCACAAATCATTGGTTAAAAATTATGCGTGCATATATTTCATTGCCAATCTAAAATTTTTATAATTTTAGACAGAACCATCACCTGCGGAATTGTCTTGTATTTTAGATCATTTAGAAATTGCGCATACTACGCCAAAAGTTTGGTTGACAATAGCCCTAGAACTAGAGGCACTAGGTGCACAACCATACAAAGAAGAACAATGGAAAAGGGTTAGTGAAAGGATTTTTAAAATATTTCAGGGGAGAGACTGAAATTTCTGAATATGTATTTAAATTTGTATACCCTAGATGAAATCATATTTTATTCTAAGTTTGTTATTCCGTTTGTAACACACGGAAATAATTCTGGTAGAGAAAAAATCGGTTGGACAGCCACGCATAATATTAAAAGTTATTTTTATTTTAGCATGTCTCTTCTGTTCGTCCGTCCGCCTGTCTGTCCGTCCTCACGGGAACTCCAGAACGCTTTCACCTGAGCGCTGAAATTTTGCACATACAAAAATTTTTTTTCACTTTACATATATTTGGGCACTGCCTGAAAACGCGTCAACGTAGAGTATTGAAATTTGGTACATGGTGTTTTCATAGTAATAGTAAATAAAATTTCTAAAAATTGATTAAATCGGACAACCTCTTCTTGGTGCTGCCATATAACACTGGTTTTTCACTATATATTTGGAAACTGCCTGAGAACGCTTCAACGTGGAGATCTAAAATTTTATTCACTGCGTTTTCATAAAAATTGCAAATTCAGGTAGAAAAATGGAATAAAATTGGGCAACCTCTTCCTGGTGTTGCCATACAAAACTTTTAGTTTTCACTTTATTTTAATTTTATTTTCATCTAGGGTATAATATTGGTATTAAATCAATTATAGCTTTTTCTATTGTTTATTTTTAGTTATTTGAGAAATGGTCTAACAAAGTAAAAAGAAAAAAACAATTACTTGATGAAATCCAAATAGATGACACAGAAATGACAAACTTTCTAAATCCATTAGAACAAAGGTTATTCGAATTTTTAAAAATTTTTAATAATTTACCATCTAAAACAGTGGAATATATCTGTCGGATATGTTTAGAAAGCAAGAGTGAAAATGTTAATAAAATTGATGTAGTTACCGCTACTGGTATGACAATAGCTCAGAAAATATGTGAATGTGCCAATGTTCAGGTATGCATAGAGCTTAATCAATTGATACAACGATAATAACAATCGTTTTCTAAAAATAGGTCGAAAGTGATGATGGACTTCCTCAACATATATGTGAACTTTGTCTTAATTTATTGGAGGATGCATATAGGTTTAAAAGTATTTGCGAAAGTTCTGATTATCAAATAAGGAACGTGGACGTGGATGTGAGTAAAAGCGAAGAAGCCAAGGAAGAATATGTAGAATATATTATCGGTGAACTTGGAGATATCAATAGCCAAAACTTAGAAAATCTTGATGAAGATGATGTTCGCGAAGATGCCGTTGAAATAGATATATCTTTTGAAGATGACGATAAAAACAGAATAATAAAGTATGTTAATCTTAGTATATTTGATATTATTCAGAAAACAAAAATAGAAATTTTTCTTACATTATAGAAGTCCAATAGAGAAAGAGTTAGAAAATAGTTTAGAAGCTGTTGAAGTTGAAAAGGTAGTCAAAGAGATTGATACTTCCATACACCAATGTGAAATATGCGGAATTATTTGCTATAACAAAGTTTCGCTTAAAAAGCATATGCATAGTCATACCATTGACAGACCGCATCAATGTAATATATGTAAAAAGGAATTTAAAACTAAGCTCACCCTTAGAGTTCACATGAGATCGCATACAGGAGAAAGACCCTATGTTTGTGAGGTAAGAAATTTAAAAGCATTATATCTTTATACATATATGGAATTATTTTAAAGACGTCTTTGCAATACAAAATAAAATAATTTAGATAAGAGCAAATTGTTGAGTGCTGGATTGATGGTAAAAACAATAATATGAGCCGACGCCTGCGCATTATATAACAATATAAATACCAATTACCTAATAAATTATTTCAATTATTATTATTATGCAAGCTCTGATAATTACATTCATTGCATTAATTCGTAACTGCAGAGACGTCTAAGCAACAACTTTACATTTAAAATCATTTTTATGTGCATACTAAATTTACCATATATCATCCTGTGTGTCGACATAAATGATCTTAGGTGTGCGGAAAATCCTTCACTCAAGACTGCACTCTATCATATCATCGTTCTATTCACACCGGAGAAAAAAAATATCTGTGCAATGTATGTGACTACCGGGCGAGAAATGTAAATGACTTGAAAATCCATATGCGAACTCATACTGGAGCAAGGCCTTACCAGTGTACACAGTGCCCTTCTAAATTTACTACATCCAGCAACCTACAAAAACATTTACGTCGGCACACGGGAGTTAAAAATTTCCAGGCAAGTACTTATCTTTTTTCAATTTATTATATTTAATAGACTTGCGGAAAAGCTTTTAAAACATGGAGTGCTGTCACAAATCATCGTGCAATACACTCTGAAGTTAAAATGTTCGAATGTCAATATTGCCCTTATAGAGGCAGCACTAAGGCTAATCTTCAAATTCATAACAGAACTCACACAAAGATTCAGCCATATGCTTGTGATCAATGTTCCTTGAAGTTTAGTACAGCCAGCAACAGGAATAAACATATAAAAAATGTTCATGAGAAAATTAAATTACACAAGGTAACTTAGAAAAATGGTAAAGATTTTTTTCTGGTCCTAAAAAATAATTTAATTGTGAAATATAAAGAATTTTCTGTTGGAAGTGCATCAACTAAGCTTATAAAATCCAGAAATAAATACTCATAGAAATAAATTACATACCTACATAAATTAATAAACGTATTAAGAAATCAGTATTGTAAATAGGTCTGATCTCCATAATAATTCAATCAATTTTCTGCTGGTTGAAAGTAAAAGATATGCGTCTTTGTTTGCTAACATTCGGTAATAATCTTTTCTCAGATGTTGATTATTTGACGGTGAACAGTGAATACTTCATATCAGTTTTAGAGAGAAGACTAGAATCACTGACGCAAACATATATAAAATCTTATCCATTTTATTCAGAACATCATTTATCTGAACACGGTTGTGCGATAGCTCGTTGGAGTATAAACATAGGTTGTAAAAATAAAAAAAGCGCTCTTAAAGCATTTTCTTATACTTTTATTTGAGAGCCAATAAAATTTATTTTAAATAATACCTTCCGTCAAGATATTTCAATAATTTAAGTACTGAAAACTTTTTACATAATCCATTATAAGTAACAATATTTTTACATTACAGTGCAATAGCTGTGGACGATCATTCTTTTCCAGAGAATCAGCAAGAAAGCATATGGTAATTCATACTGGGCTTAAGCCTTATGCTTGTACAGAATGCCCCATGACATACGGATGGTATAATGGTCTACAAAAACATATGAAAACCCAACATCCTGGTAAAAAAATGCCCACAGAAAAACATTTTTTAGATATTACTACAAAGTAGTATCTTGAATATACAATTAATGTAATAGTACTTCTACGATATGTGTAATTACTATTTTATAGTAAAAGTAAATATTTATTCAATGTAGTGATTTAGACATTTCTTAATCAGCAATAAAGTTTTAATTTTTTAAATGTTTGCCGTTGTTAATTTTATCATTAAAATCAATGAATAAATTGAAGAACTCACTCAATATACAATTTGAAAAGTATCTCTATTTTCGCGATTACATAACTTTGCATAGAAGGGTCGTAGAGGAATGCGATATTTTCTTTGGATTTCTGAAGGAAGAGAGAAAAGGATTGGCAAGAAACGTATTTTAGACAGAGGTTGAGTTGGTAGGGATTAAACCACCCTTCATGGGGGTTGTACCAAATAGGGCATGTGGGATATAAAACGAAGTGGGGTGGAGTATAGTCGAGTGGAGGGGCTGTTTTTTTTATCCATTGATTTTAATAACGGCTTTTGTACCGTTCTATTTTTCGGCAAATTAGCGGGGGTGTAACCTTGCGGGGAATAAAGCGATGGAGTTTCTTTAGTTGTGTTTTTTTGGGTTCAGGAGAAAAAAATTTGGGCGGTGGGCGGGGTGAGGGCTAGTTCTACCACATAGGGGCTCCAAAATCGGGTGTGTGGGGTATCAAATTAAAGAGAGAGGAGGGTATAATCGAGTGGCTCGGTTTGTTTTTTGATCCTGAAAACTGAGACTTTTACCGTTAAAAATGGCTCTTTGCCCGTTCCCACATTTTGCATATATTTCACCCGTTCTTTCTTTCGTAGGTATTAAAGGTTGTTGTGAACATTTTTTGTTTTCGCGGAAAATTTCTAAAAAGCGAGGTTAAAATAAAATCTTTATTTTATCTGGCAAAAATATAAAGCCAGCTGGGCTTTCTATTTTTTCTGGCAAAAATAAAAAGCTAGCTTGACTTTTTATTTTTTCGGGGTGGAAGTCGGAAGTATAAAAAGCCAAGCTGGTTTCTTATTTTCAGGGTACGGACCAGTTATGATTTTTTTTTCCTTATCCGGTAATAAATGTGTAGTTAAGTATTATCAATAATAATAACTAAAGGAAGGTAGGAGTTTACGATGTGCTCTGCTTCTGACTTATTTTAGGACGTCGTCATTAACTTACCGAAAAGCCGGAGTTCTTAAAACTTTAACAACTGCACGAGCGCGGGTTATCGTTGTCGGCAGCTTCCTATTTTTTTTTTTTTTTTGCCGTTGCCGCGCTGCAGTGCCGACAAATTAAATGAAAAGCGATTAGGGTTCCCATATCCGAGTTATTTTTAATGGAAAGGAAATTTATTTTTTCTAGCCAAAAATGATACTCGGCTAGAAAAAGTAAGAAACCACCTTGGCTTTTTATACTTCCTCAAAAAAATAACCAGCTTCAAAACCTGTTACTTCCAGCTCGAAAAAATAAAAAGCCAAGCTGGCTTTTTATTTTTGCCAGATAAAATAAATTCAAATTATTACCGGTCAGAAATAACAGGTAAAGTTGGCTACTTTCGGTCCCTGGAGAAAAGTAATCCGAACAAGAAAAACTCTACTTCTCGATTGACAAAGAGATGTCGTTCTTTTGCGAAAAATCTGTTTATGTAAATATTTCTTGGAGGCTGTGTGTTTCTCGAAGAAATATTGACATCGCCCTCATTCGGACAACTCGCACAACTCGAGGTTCAAAGCTTGGATAAGTGCACATTTCGCAAAAAAAAATCTCTACGCCCCGCCGGAGGTTGGCTCCGGGAACGTGGGTGGGGTGTATTGGGAAAGGTTTCGGAAACGGTTTCTGTAAGGGCGCGCGGGTGAAAATCTATTGGGTACAGTTGGCGTGGGGAACGTAATTCAGATTAGGTCAGTTTCATGTGTGGAATGTGGAACTTGTCAAATGTCAAATTTAAGTGGAAAAATTTCTTGACCTAATCCTCGCGCCTAATTTTATGCAATTCCACGCAAATTAGCAAAATTCATGAAATTATGCATCATAAAAACGGGAATATCTAAAAACGGTAGCATGTGCAAAATCAAATTAAAGGTAACATTCCGGGGTCTTTAAATCTTGTCATAAAACTGTATAGTTATCATGCATTTTGGCGGGAAAATCGTTAAAATTGAAAAATAAATTGCAAAATTATCCAATTTTTTGACTTTGACATCCTATAACTGCCGACGAAAAGGGAGTAGAGATGTGATTGGGCATTTGTTGGAAACCGTAGGGGGCTTACTATCACCTGAGATGCAAATCACCTTCATAGGGTGTATAACAAAAAAGTTACATGGTATTAGGGTAAAAAGCACCCAAAATCACAAAACCCCCTACCGCCCACACCGTGCATTTTCCGGCTCTCTTCCCATACAATTTATTTCTCGAAATTGAGTGAGGAATCCGTGGTATAAAGGAAATGCAGTAGGTACGGGACACCCTATATAAGGCAACTATATTGATTGATAAGTATTCGGGGGTTGGAAAAATTCCGTGCTACCAAGTTTGGTTCGGGAGGACGGCCAGCATACCATGCTACTGAAGCAAATTAGCTCCGGCCATTTTGAAATTACGAAATTTCTGCTGTACAGTTTGAGATTATTATATAATAATTTAATAATCATTACGTGTTGTGAATTTGTAATACAGTTATTGTTTATATCAAAAAGGAACTACGCGGAGCAACTTACTATCACTGCTTTTTGTATACTCGTCATGGAGGAAAAACTAAAATTTCATCTTAAACAGGTCCTAAAGCCCAAAATTGTCGCTCCCACAGGAAAATTAAGTTAAAGCAAATTGAAGCCAAAGTATAGCATGTAGAACAAATTTACGGAAATTATAGCGTTTGAACAAAATACAAGGAACTTTTATATGAAAAACTCCTGCAGTAAGACAAGGCAAGAAAGCTGTGGATGTCGCCTGCTGACTTTTTTCGACTTTGTTCTTGGCTTGTATCTTGCGAGTTGCGGGGGTTACGGAATATCTTGTATTCCATATACTTTGCACACATGATACAAAAATAACATAACAAGTATGGCCGATTCGAGAGGAATTTTTGTGTTGCAACGTCATGAGGTGACAATGTCATTTCCAGCGAATTTGTTTTTAGTTTTTCGTATTTTATTGACGGAAATACGTTTTGAATATATTGAAATATTTAACAAAGCATTAGTTTGTTCGTTTAAATCATTTCGTGACAATAGTCGCCAAATGGGGAAGCAACCAATTGACAGATTATTCGGCCATACTTGTTATTCTTTGTATCATGCCTTGCACAGACGGAATCGCTTGAACTTCAAAAGTGTATACTTGCGTTCACGTACCATTGTCCCTTCTTCCAATTAAATGTCCCGCAAGAGTTTTTAGAAATATCCACATCCACACTTTGTCGGTGCTCCTGCTTCGCTACAGTTTATGGATTTAAAATATAGTTTTGAAAGAATTGTAATTCTCTTACGTGTAAGCTTGGTTATGTTTATCGAATTTTCGAAGTAAAACATGTGATAACAACATTTTAGTTTTGTGGTGAACTGTACTTGAAAAAAGAAGGAAGCGTCAATATAGGTGATCGCTGTTACCGCTCGTTTAGTGGTGATTTTTTTTATTAAAATACATTATTTGTTAACTTAAATAGTTCCATAAAAAGAGATGGCATTCAAGGTAAGTAATCAAGATTTAATTATTTTGAGTCAAGGTACTAGTTTTGAGGTACTTCACAAGATTTTTATTCTTGCGTGCTTTAACGCGAATCGATTTTATGTTTTGGAACTTACCAAGCATTTTCTTCTACATGTTGCATGGGAGTTTTTAAATATGTACGATAAAGATTGTGAAAATGTAATTTATTATGAAAGCAATTTACTGGTTTTTGCACTTACAGGCGAAGTATTAACGTAGTAGCTATGGCTTCGCTTTTTTAATATTTGCATCTGCGAGTATTCCTTTGAAAATGAGCTACATAATTTTCGTACTACTACTATACAAAGTAAAAATTGTGGCTTTGACTCTTTAGTATACAATAAATTTGGGCTCATTGGGCCTTGAAATATAACCTCAAAAAAGGGCCTGTTTTTTAAAGTCAATTTCGCAACAAAACTCGATTGTTTGTTGTTTCTTGTGGAACAGGTCAAAAAATCCAAATGAATTCTAAAATTTATTTATTTGCAATAATACGAGCAAAGAAAAGAGCATCCTTTAAGTTCATTACTTCGATTAACCACAGACAAAAATTGTAGCAATGCAAGCGAACTTAAAAATCCACTTTTGAATTAGATGGATTTAATGATCTAATTATGTAATGATAAGATTTTTTGGATCACATTATTGATTTAAAAGTACTATTGAGTTAAATAATTTGAGCAAAACAAGATGTTGTAGAATTTTTTTTTCAAATCTCCAAAGATAAACAAAAGTCAAAACATACCTAACATGAAAAAAATTATTGATTGTATCCTACTGGATGGATGTGAAAATTGCGTCAAGCTCTTTTTTCATACTACATTTCAGCCACCAAAAGAATTGAAATCTAAAATGGTAGGTACCAAGCTCCATTCCGGTGGAAAATATATATTTTTTTAATAAATTGAATACATTTGTTTTTGGCTTTAACTCTGAATATCTTCTTTGATACAGGAATGTAACTTTGCAGCGTTTTAGATTTCAATTATTATTGTTGGTAGATTCATAAACTAGTAAAAGAACTTGTCCCATTTTTTCTTCTAATTTTTTTACATTTTTCAAAACTTATTTTTCTTCTCGATTCAGCTTTGAATTTGTCTACGTTTTGAGGCGTTATAACGTTGAAGGGAAATATTTATTTATTGAAATTATTGAAAAAGCTCTTTATTGTAAAATCTTAAAAATAAACCTAATACAATAAAGGTTATTGGGCCCACGGCTACTAGGCCATCTGGGTATCTTTTTTTAATTATCAATCCTAAAGTAACAATATGTCTAGTTCATTTTTAACACAGTATTATTTCAAATGGTAATTACTTACCGAATTAAGTATTACACCTCTTATCCAAGTTTGTTGTGCTTAAAAAAAGGAATAAACTGGAGAAACACAAATCTGTTACACTATTGATCTAATTCTAATAACAAATACTATACGAGTTACCTATTTATGCGCACTCGGTTCCTTGACCATATGTCGCTCTACCTCTAATTCCATAGATCCTTAGTTTTTACACTTAGCCTACCTTAGATTTCATACTATCTATTCTAGGTCTATGATTCCTTATCCTATGGGTATTAGATTGGGAGTGGGATATGGGTTTATGGGCTGGGATGGGTCGAGGATGGAACTCAGGTCCGTGTTGCGCAGTATGTTCTGGGAGGTGGAGCAGGCTGTCGGTAAGTGACCCATTGTTATTGGGGTTTGGCAGGTTGAGCAGATGGGCTTTGGGGATATTCCTATTATATCATAAAAACCTTCTTTCTTGTTTTATTTCATTTGGCAGTCTATTAAACAATTGCAGTCCATTATACATACATACGTATATTGAATTTTGAGTCCTTATTTCTTCTATACAGTAAAAATCCAAGATCTCCTGAATTTCTTAGATTGTATCCAGTATCATTCACATAATTTAGGTTGTTTTGCAAGTACTCTGGAAACATACTTCACATTGAACAAAATATAAGCTCGGGGAAAAAACATCTTTAAAAGATCTTTTCAAGCGTTTCGATTGTGTTTTAGTTTCATATAAATTTTAACATTGTATGTTTGGAGAAGTAAGCTCTTCCTTTTAGCTTTGTTGTAATTGCTTTTAAAGCACCTTGAGGGAAGCAGATTGGAAGCTCTGCACGATTCCTGAAGCTAGGTTATTTGAAGCCTTACACTTTTCTATCAACAAATTTTTCAATGATTTAAAAATGCGAAGTATCTGCTTTCAACCACGTAATGGTATGTACGGCGGCATGATCATGTTCGCATTCAATAACTTCAAAGCAAGCTTGCTTCAGATTACTTCCAGTGAAGCACTTTTTTGGAAAGCAAATCAGTAACTTGCTACAAGCGCTACGAAACTGCTTTTTTTTCGAAACACTTGAAATCTTTCTCCGCTGGGATTTTAACCCTGTCTAAAGGGACTTGCACATCAAAAACAAGAACCGAAAAACTCAATTTATTCCCCTTTAAAACATGATTTTTTCCAATGATATAAAATTAGGATAAACTAAGAACTTTACTAAGAAAATAATAGGTTTACATTTTACAGTTCTTATTTTTGATGTGCAAATCCCTTAACAGAAAAAAAAGCTTTTTGTTTTTGATGTGTAAAAAAAAGCGAATTTTCCGTGTAGAACTTTTTCGATTCTCGGTGTTCGATCTGCTAGTGCCATAACACTTAGTCAATTTAATGTCTAACATATACAATACCGGCTACCTATTTTGTAGTTTTTGTAAACGGTCCTTCCGTGCTGATAAAAATTATAGATGAGCAGTAGTCATGATGCGGTAATACAATGGTGTTATTTATGTTTAAAAGGTAATATAGATAGTCCACATTTTATTTAAAACATAACTTCTTATCTATGGCCACAACTAAATATTTCATTTCATTAACACACTCAATATATTCTGAGGCCCTATTCTGCAATCTCACTCACTCAA
Organism: Dioctria linearis; assembly: GCA_963930735.1. Taxonomy (NCBI): domain Eukaryota; kingdom Metazoa; phylum Arthropoda; class Insecta; order Diptera; family Asilidae; genus Dioctria; species Dioctria linearis. Next base: position 306,228,140 of record OZ005741.1, read on the forward strand.
CTCACTTACCCGATTCCACATGTTTCTTTATTCTAGAACGCAAGTGAGTGAGATATAACTACTGGGTATACGGTACTCGAAACCGCCATTTGTGTTTGATTTGAATAGCTCCTCCGCCCTAAAATACTATTCATACAGATAAAATGTGTTCTGATAATCTTAAGCTTGCTTTCTTATCTTTCGAATTGAAATAAAATTTTTATACCTTTCCTAACAAAATTATATAAAACAATTTATGTGAACCAAATGCCTACGACAAAACAAAAACTCTTAGCTGAGAATTCATTTATTCTGCGAATTTGACGATAGCGTTAAAAGCAACTTGGTTGCTCTGAACGAGAAATAACGAAAAAAGGGTTTTGAAAGAAAATATTCATATGTATGTGTACATAACGGTCAGAAAACAAACTCAGTTATTTCCCCCCTTAAATTGGGACTTCAATAAATTAAAACTATAAACTACAATAAAATAATTTTCTTCTTTACATCCATTTTAGTTTTATTCACTTATTTACCTTCAATTTTACATGCTCTTTGACAATTCACACATTCAAACGCGAAAGTGACTATTTTGATAGCAGTCCCGACTGCTAACAAGAAAACTGATTTCAATAATGACTATAGCGTCCGCTCTGTCAAAAGCGAGGGGAAAAAAATTACTTTTTAGCTGCTCTGAACGCAAAAAGTGACTATAGTGACTAGCGTGTTGCTCTGAACAGATTCATTGTATATGACGCTCTGCCATCATGGCATGCCGTGGGCTGAGGATATCGAATGTAGCTGCCTATAGATTCGGACTCCAGCACGCAATGCAATGCACATGCAATTATTACTCAGCTGAGAGTTAGTGAACGTAAAATGGTAAGATTACTTTGTAATCAAAACTATTTTATTATTTTGTTAAGTAAGGTATAAAACAAATGTAGCCTTTGTGAAGGTAAGGAGTCAAGCTTAGTAGAAGCCTATTTTCCTGTATGGATAGTAGTTTAGGCTTAATAGCAAATGTAAACTCACATCAAAAATATTCACCACGAATATCGTGGATTATTTTATTTAACAGTGTACATCTCATTCCATTTATTTTCTAGAATACCTAAATGGTGGGTGAGTGGGATCGAACTGAGTGACTGCTCTCATACAGAATAGGGCTTCTGATCATGCACAAAATTGTATTCTTTCATTACAAGACATTTTGTTTTATTTACATTCAGTTTTAGTTGTTTATGATCAGAAAAATTCACAAGTCTTAAGATATCATCTTGAATCAATCTTACACATTCACTTGCATTTGTCCCCTGAATATAAATTAATGTATCATCAGCTGATAAAGTAAGCTTGGAATATTTTAACATGTTTGGAATGTCATTTATGTACAAGACAAATAAGTTTCTTAATCATAATATGAATATGAATCGTTTCAAACGCTCTTTTTAAATCACCTTGCGGCTTACCTCCAATAAAGATTCTGATAATACTCTGGCTTTAACGTTATGATCACTAATTGGTACAGTTTGTGTTATGTTAAATCGGGCAAGTTCACCAATGTGTCCTCCTTAAAGATATGTAAAGCTTTGAATGTTAGATTAATTTTGACTGGCTTTCAACTTAAACAACTGAACAATTGTTTCATGGTCACTAACCTTTAAATCATTGATAACATGGGCTTTTATCTGAGAATCGTTAGTAATAATACATATAATCAATCAGTGCCATTGATACTGCTGTAATTCTTGAACTATTTGCTTGAAACCTTGTTGCTGTGTTATACTTATTCGTTTTTCATAAAAGCTTTTTGGCGATCTTTTAACCTTCCAACCACTTCCTTTCCAGATCTTTACTAATATGTATAAAACTCTTAAATTCATATTGTGTTATCCTTACTTAACATATAAAACGACACCACCTCTTAGATTTCGAATCACATCTTATACAGAAACGACCCTCTATACTAATTTCACAATCTTTTATAATATCATGTTATGTGGGTAATATCAAAGCGATCTAAAACAACCGATCACTTTTAATTAAACATTTATTTTATTTGCCATGGCTTATGCCCAATATACAATACATGGTTAAACCACGTCGGCAAAACGATATCGTTAGTTGCGATGGCTAGTTACGATTACTTGATTTTGAAATCTTTTATATTATTAAGTTTTCAAATGTAAAGACAAATTTTGAAAACTAATAATTAATTAAAAAACAATACAATACAATAAAAAAGACAAAAATGAATTAAAATAAAAGCTAAGAATACCAATTTCCTCGCTTATTCTTTTGAACACTTTTTCTTTTCCACACTTTTTCATTTTTTAAATTATTTTTGTAATCCTTGTCGCTTTTCACGTACAACAAGGAATTTTCCTTCGCCATTTCAATCAATTTTTCTTCGTATGACATTGTGAAGCCGCTGAAAATCAAATATCAACTGACAGCGGCTGCGGCTCCCAAATCGAAGCCGGAGCCGCCATTGGGTTAAGTAGCACTGCCATACTCACATTTGATTTGGAAAGGCTTCGGCTCCGAAGCCGGAGCGAGAGCCGAAGCCACCATTGTGTCATCGCCTTAAGTATAGTTTACACAAGCGAAGTTACTGTCCCAAGTAACCTCGTTTTCAGTCCCTCACCTCCTCTTGACATATCCTCCTGTTTACTTGCGCCAGTACGAAAACGAGTTCCACTCGTGTGTGTATAGTCATTTATAATATCATCTGGCGTGGAACTTGTGAAATGTGAAGATATTTATTTTTGAGAGAAAATCGTTTTGAAGTGAAAAGTTACATATTGAAAAGGTCATAAATTGTGCAACAATGTAAGGGCAATTTTGGAGAAAAAATTCTAAGAAAAAAGAAAGTGCGAGTACGTTCTTGCATATTGATTGCTAAGGAATAATATTTTTGCTTACGTAATTATCTTCAAAATTTACAAAATTTCTTACTGAAAAATAAAAAGCACTCTCTTCGTATAAAAGTGCAAACACAAATGTGTTGACATTTTACAAGTTCCACACCAGCTGATATTATTAAAGACTACTTAAATCAAAAAATGTACCAGTTGCAGAAAATGTACTCAATTTGATTATTTCCCAGGTACCACTTCGCTAAAAAGTTGAAGTGTGTGGAACTCGTTTTCGTACTTGCGCAAATAAACTGGTAGGTATGTCAAGAGGAGGTGAGGGACTAAACGAGGTTACTTGGGTCAGTAACTTCGCTTGTGTAAACTATACTTAAGCTTGGATATTTGAATAAATACACTTACTACTCTTCATTTATAGTATTTATGATTTCTCGCACAATGATGGTCGTTGAACTGTACACCTAAATTATTCACTGCAGCTGTTCATTTATGGGGTTACTACCAACAGTTCTCAAAAGCACAGTGGATCATAAACGCATAAAAGTATGCAATTTAAAATTGAAACATAACACTATATGTACATTCAAAGTTATGTGATGCTGTGGTATTCGTGTGCACTGTACTTCAAAGCATTTCGGGGATCTACACAACATGCAGTAAGATCGCATAGGCATGGCAAGATTTTAGATTTGTCCGTCGTTTTTTTCATAGAAGTTTTTTTTCGCTGTATGTAACTTGTTCTATCAGCAGTACATAATGATTGATGTATTGATATGGCAAAAAATATTTCTTCTATATATTCCTCTAGAAAACAATTCTACAGTAAAGTCGAAAGGTATAGCGTTGTTGTTTGTATTTGGAATTTAACTGTGTGAACTGTTTTTATACCCTAGATGAAATCTATAGGGGTATACTAAGTTTGTCATTCCGTTTGTAACACCTCGAAATAATGATGGTAGAGCAAAATGGATTGGACACCCACGCATAATATTAAAAGTTATTTTGATTTTTGCATGTCCGTCCGTCCGTCTGTGCGCACGATAACTCGAGAACGCGTATAATTAGAGAGCTGGAATTTTGTACACGGACTTTAAAAAAAAAAAGTAAAATTAAGTTTGAAAATGAGACAAATCGGGCAACTCCTTCGTGGAGTTGCCATACAAAACTTTCGTTTTTCACTATACAGGGTGTTTCCTACTAGGTCAGTAGAGCGGGAGGTGATAGTACTCACTTAGACGAACCAAAAATTGTATGGCAGGTGGGGTGGGCATATCAACCGTTTAGGAGTTACAGGGTGATTAAGAAAAAAGACAGTATTTCACAAAACACCCTGTATCTATAAACTACAGGGTGTACGGTCACACTTAAGAGCTCATTGTATGCAGAACTTAATGGCCTTTCCAAGGACTGCTCAACCACCTCCACCTCCTCTCCCATCAAGAATTATTGTTGTCTAAACTAAAAATTTCGGATTTTCTTACCTTTTTTTAAATTTAACCTCTATTATTTTTGCAAAAAGGTCGTTAGCATAACTTTTTTTTATAAAAACTGTAAGCTGCAGACTCTCCTCTTTAATATGACCTATTACACCCAATGTCCTATCTGAAGCCCTTTAAGAGTTATTAGCTCTAAACCTATTCTCAAACCTATTATCAACGATAATTTGTTCCCTTAGCACGTAATTTAAAAAAAATATCGTCTAATTTCGGTGTGACCGGAATAGGTTATGAGTTAATAACTGTTTAACGGCTACAGTTAACACATAGGGTGTAATAGGTCAACTTAAAGAGGAGAGTCTACAGTTTATAGTTTTTATAAAAAGAAAGTTATGCTAACAACCTTTTTGCAAATATAAAAGGTTAAATTAAAAATAAAGGTAAGAAAATCCGAAATTTTTAGTTTAGACAACAATAATTCTTGATGGAGAGGAGTGTGGAGGTGGTTGAGCAGTCCTTGGAAAGGCCATGAAGTTCTGCATACAATGAGCTCTTAAGTGTGACCGTACACCCTTTAGTTTATAAGATACAGGGTGTTTTGTGAAATACTGGCTTTTTTTCTTAATCGCCCTGTAACTCCTAAACGGTTGATATTGTCCCCCCCCCCCTGCCATATAATTTTTGGTTCGTCTAAGTGAGTACTATCACCTCCCGCTCTACTGACCTAGTGGGAAACACCCTGTATATTTGGACACTGCCTGAAAACGCAACGATATAGAGAGCTGAAATTTGGTGCATGGTGTTTTCTTTGTACTAGCAAATACAATTTTAAAAATGGACTGAATTGGGCAACTCCTTCTTGGTGTTGCCATATAAAAATTTAGGATTTTAATGTATACTGTGAAAACGATCAGTCCAAGACATTTTTATTGTACTAACTTCTTCAGAATACAAAATCCTATAAAATTGGTTATAATCATTTTTTCTGTCCGACAAACCGTTCTAGAAATATATGCGAAAACCGCTTCAAAAATCAAACTTGCATAGATCGGTGATCATACGAAATTTTATACGGGCATTCATCTGATACCCTAGATGCTCTTGGTCTTAGACCAATTCTGGCTTTTTTACTTGTTGTAATTTTAATATTGCTTTCCATACCGACTTTGGGATCTTCATATAAAATACCTTGTCTTCTATTTACATATGTATATACACAAGGGGTCAAACAAATTAGAATAAATATGGGACATCATTTTTCTTAGAAATATATTCGTAATTCTTTCTTTAGAATGTGTATATTGGTGACTAACAAACAGTTGGATTAGTTTTAATATGAGTACCTTGCCTTCTCTGGACCGCTTCCAATTTTTTATGAGCGTAGAAAAGAAGAAATTTACTTGAAATTTTTTCTTTGAAAAATTGACGCGCTATTGGTGGCCGGGCCGACAACAGACCAGTCATTTTTTAGGAATTTATCATTCTTATAATGTTCTATATTGATACTTATTGTAAAGTGACTAGGCATTGATTTTATATTCTATAGAGACTAATCTGAATAGCAGTTTCGGAAAATAGTCTGCCAGTAATTTCAAACTGGGATCCTTATCTTTCCATTTTCTAGTCGAAACAATTTTAAAACAAATCCATTCGTAATTGTCCAGTGCAATGTAGTGTGTTTCCGAGAAACAGATAATACCAAGCTAATAAAATCAGCAATACCAACCAATAATACTTATAAACTAAAGTACTATTCAAAATTATGCACATATATCAATACAGAATGTATCTACCCATTTGTCGCTTTAATAAATTTGTTTTCCTAAAACACCTAGAGTGAAAAAACCGATTATTTGCATGGCTTACAAACAAAAATCTCAATCTCAAACAAATATTCAATAAAAAAGTGAAAAGAGAAAAAAAATCCAAATAATTTTCCGTCGGCTTATATTCTAAATTAATATATTTCGTCTCTTTTTAACTAAGCCATAAACGAAAAATATTAACATATATTTTCACTTTTCCTAACCCACTCCAACAACAAATTTGCACACACATCTAACAACAGACGGGCTGCGCCTGCGCTATGACGCGCCGTCTATACATTATGTACATTCGTGTAGGATAGAATGCATTTTTAGGCCACATAAGATAAATTTATTTGGCCTTTTTTTACTAGAGCCTATCACCATCTCGGAAAGCTTTTGAGAATTAAAATGAATGAAAACCAATTTTGTCTTTCACTTTTTATCACGATAGAGGTTTACAAATTGATTTTTATAAAATAAACTACATTCGGGATTTATTCAGTTTTTGGGACACTGAATAGAATCACCTCAATCTTCATTCTTGTGTTAAAATAAACATGCAGCAATCAATTTCATTCAAGTTACAGGGGTATCAATGTTAATGTTTTAAAACTAATTATAACATGAAAAATATTAACAAATATGGAAAAACAGTTTCGGTAGCATTCACAAATATGTTTGGAAAATCTATGTCAGAAAAATAATAAAAATTGGAGTGTACATGAAAAAGTTTTTAGAGGGGGGAGGCAAATAACACGGTTTAAAAAAAACCCAACACATTTTTCAAAAATCTAAGCCCGGTAGCATTTGAACTAAAGAGTTTCTAATATTTTGCCGAAGGTTTCAAATCAATATCATAAAAATTGTGGAAAATAAACAGGGGGAACAGAATGCTTGCAAATTTATTCGGCCTTAAGCTCACTGCTTAGATTCCACTTAGGTGTTTTACTATTTTTTAGACAACAATTTTCGTGCAATTAAAACATTTATAAAAAATAAGTTGTTTTTGACTGAATCACGTAAATATATTCATCAGGAATTTAAAAAAGAAAAAGATGTCATTGGTATAATGTGGATATTTTTATGGGTCGACACAAATTCTTTGTAATTTGTAAAAAATGCTTCACCTTCAAAAATCGTATTTTGAGAACAGTTCATATACTACATGAACCGTAAGTTACAGTCGCTAGCAAGATAATCGGTTGTGGACTACCTTATAGCGCGGGTATAAGCGCGAAACTTTTCTTTACAAAAAAATTAAAAAAATTTCGGGAAGAAAATTTTTTTTTTCTTTTACAAAAATTAATGAAATATAGAAAAATTGAATTTTCTATAACACCTTTCGCTGCAATAAGTTTATAACGAAGTTCAAATGGAAAAAAGAATCAAGAATAAATATTGTCAAATTAAACAGCTATGACAGAAAATGTTGAAAAAGTTTTCCTGAAGCACAAAATAGTCAAAAAATCACTATTGGAAATTCATACATTTTTGGGCTACCCTATTGTATATATATAGTATATCCAATTGAAAGAACCGTTTCACTTGTAACATGTACCATTTTAGTTATCGTTATAAAAGATAAAGGGTTTTCTTTGGAATCAGTGCTAAGTTTGATCCGATACTTAAATTTGAGAGAGAAGCAGTGAAGTTTGGGAGACGAGTCTCAAGAAAAGTGTTATCTGGACACTCAAAGGAATATATACTTTATTCTACCGAACAGGTATTAAAACACATATAATAAAATAAAAAATATCGACTGCACATTTTGAGATATTCAAGCTTAATAGCAAATTTTCAGAAAAATGACCTTGATTAATTTTTCTCAGAAACTTCAAAGATTCCCGAAATAAAAAACGTTTATTTCATGGAGATGCTATGAGAAGGTACATTCTGAGACATAAATCTTTAAAATTACATCTACTATGCAAAACTTGCCACATTTTCCAAATTACAAAAGACCGTATCTCGATCGTGAATGGATCGCAATAAAAAATTACTATTTTCAATATTGAAAACCTTCCTGTAAAATTTCATCAAAATCAAAGATAGTCCATTCACAAGTTCAAACAAAATTGGTCGATTTTCTGTGTAACGCCTCAGGATTATTTCCTTTTCATATACACAAATTTACATACCTAGAAATATTCATTTTTCTCTTCTTTATTCCATAATATTATTGGACTGAATTTTACTAACATGTCGCCAATTATAAACAAATAGATTATAAATAGAACTGCTAAAAAATTTCTCGCCTCCCAAGCAAAAATAAGAAATTACTAATGATAAAGCTTTAAATATTCCGCGAAACATACACACATACCTAATGCAGTAAATGACGGTATACACTTTTCGAGCATGCAGACCACAGAAAAAATTATTATAACAAATTTTATAGGATTTCGTATTCTGAAGAAGTTTTTAGTACAATAAAAATGTCTTGAACTGATCGTTTTCAAAGTATACGTAAAAAACCTAATTTTTATATGGCAACACCAATAAGGAGTTGCCCGATTTAGCCCATTTTTGAATTTTGTTTTGCTAGTACATTGAAAACACCATGTACCAAATTTCAGCTCTCCACGTCGACGCGTTCTCAGGCAGTGTCCAAATATATAGTGGAAAACGAAATTTATGTATGGCAACACCACGAAGGAGTTGCCCGATTTGTCTCATTTTCGAACTTAATTTTACTTTTTTTTTAAAAAGTCTGTGTACAAAATTTCAGCTCTCTAGGTATACGCGTTCTCGTGCGCACAGACGGACGGACATGCAAAAATCAAATAACGTATACGTGGGTGTCCAATCCATTTTGCTCTACCATAATTATTTCGAGGTGTTACAAACGGAATGACAAACTTAGTATGCCCTAATGAAATAATGATCGTAGAGCAAAGTGGATTGGAAACACACGCATAATATTGAAAGTTATTTTGATTTTTCTATGTCCGTTCATCATTGCACCTTTCTGTAAAAACCATTATCAATTTCAAATTTTAATGTGTTTGACAGTTTTTACACATTTACCCCGAGTTTTTTCTTGGGGAGTACGTGAACAGAGTTTGGGTGAAAATGTTATAATGCATTCACACAAATTCGAGTACGTGAACAGACCTATTTTCAGCGCAAGGCCACGTGTACACTCTTTGACAGCAAGGTGCGGACCAAGGTATATAAAAGACTACGAGTAAGAAACTAAAGGAGAGGCCATTGCGTGTATATATATGCCATTTTTGCGTGCCGAACGTGATGCGTTTTTTCACTTTCTAACATATGGTTGTATCTCTGTCTACATATACCCTAGGTGTCACTTTTGTTTATGTTCGGTAAAGAAATCTACCCTAGCACAAAAGCCGTAGGTAAGGTTAAAATTGGAAGGGTACTAAATAGAAAAATATTTACATTCTTTTATATGGAAATTTAGTAAAACTGTAGTTGTTTATTTTTTAATAATAAGCTAGGAATTAGAATATTGGTAAATATTTGTAATTTTGATAAAAGTAAAAGAATTTTAATATATTTTCTTATTATGGATTTACCAAAAATGAAATTTTAAGGCAAGTTATTGGCCAACCGAAGATGGAAATAGGCTTACTGGGGAACCAGGAATCTCACAAAGTTGTTTTGTATTACTAGCTCTCACTATCATGCTGCTTGTATAGAATTTTGCGTCACACTTTCAAAAACCGCGCCAAAGTCCCTTGCGTAAACTTTTTTTTCATCCGCCTGCAATGCGAATTTTTTATAGTATGTGTATAAACTTACACATTTTTGAGATTGGCACGAAAATTGTTGTTTATGGGCCTCTCCTTTAGTTTCTTACTCGTAGATAAAAGACAAGTATTCTCACTAAATTTTTGATACATTGCAACTGATGTGCCGTGATGTCACTCTGTCTTTAACCTTCATCAGGATAGAATGGTTTTATAACACTAAACGGATAGAAGAGCCTCAGAGGCTCATAGTATAAAATAGCTAAAATTAATGAATCTAGAGTGTTATTACTTCTTTTAATTCAGTTTATTTTTTGAGTAAAATAGTAACTTTAAATATTTAATTATTTTTTATACATATAGTATATCATTTGAACAGACCCCATCGCAAATGTGCCAAGGCTGCGACATTCTTAAATGTCTTTTTATATCTTCATCTTCTTTATAATCTACAACAATCCCAATCTGTTGAATGTTTGTATATATTACTTATTATTTCATTAAATTTTTTTTTTAATGCTCTGTACAAACATTTTTAGGACAATTATCGCAGTGCTGTTTGGACATGCGACTGATTTTATTTGGACACAAATAGCAGCGTTTGCGCTTTACTGGTGGTGCTGATGAACTTGATGCTCTGTTTTCTTCAATGTTATCATTAAGAATTTCATTCATTACAGATATATGAGCTCAATGATTCCTTTTTTTACTTCCAGCAAGTATGTGAGGCCTAACTAAATCTGTCACGTTTTCCCGGATAAACAATTTTCTTTTAGTTAGTGGTCTTTTAGAATTCCAATCAGGTTACATATATTTCCAAAAAAACTAATGCAGCAATTCCACTTACATCAATAAGATTTTGAAAATATACCATTGGCCAGCGGTTAGTTTTGCATCTTGTAGTATATGCGTGGCATAATTTATCGAGGGTATCTACACCACCTTTAGTGTGATTATAAAACAAATTCACCTCATACTTATTTTTATTATTAACATCTGTACTTGTTATATGAGATTTCGTGGATAATAATAAAACGCAGCTATTTTTTTTTTGATCATACGAAATTCGCGATAGTGTTTCGAAATCCAAACATATTACTTTGGATGGCTCTCGATGGATGCGGTAGAAAAGACGATGGTACACATGTTTTATTTTTTCTTAGTGTGCCTATTCATATTCGATATTAAAGAATTGACTAGGTCGTAGCTAGTGAAAAAATTATCAAAAGTAATATTTCGATTGGTGCGTATAAATGGCTCACACAATGCTACCACGACGTTTTGGGCTAAATTTTCGGCTCTTGTATTGCCTTCTTTGCCTAAATATGGTAATCCTTGCAATGGAGAAGCAGTCTCATTTTCTACAATCCACCAAATTTTCATTCCGCATTTGTCCGGTTTACTAGGAATATATTTACTCGGCCACGAAACGGTAGTAATTGCTCATCTACTGTCAAATTTTGTCCAGGGATGTAATATTTTAGAAAATGTTTGTTTAGAATATTTCAAACATCACTTATCGGGGCTAATTTATGTTTTGCTTTTCGCACTGTTCGTGAATTTTTGTCGTCAAATCTAATAAATCTCAAAAGTTTGTTGAATCTATTGCAACCCATGGTGGCGCGAAAGATAGGGTTTCCAAATAATTAATGCCAGAATTCATCATAATCAACCTTGTCTTGGAAATTGACACCCGCAGTAAGCAAGAGACCAATAAGCGCACGTATTTCTACAACATTTGTGTGTTTCCATGAATTTCCAAGTATTCTAGTGGCTTCCAAATTTGTGTATTTGACAATTATTTCGACGACAGTATTGTCGAAAAATAATGAAAAGACATCCACTGGGTCTACGTGATAACCAGGAGGCAAGAAAACCTTACTTACTGGATTTCTAAATGCACCAGGTGTTTTTCGTATTGACAAAGGTAGCGAGTTCGGAAGTTATTTCTGCAGAATTGGATTCCTCATCTGAAGGGAAATCCACAGCCACTTCTCTTCATCCGAATTTAGATCGTCATCTGTTTCTGCTTCAATGGCACGGCGAATATCATCATCAAGTAATTCCGTCCTTTGTTTTGAGGTCATTTTACTAAAAAAAATTGTATATAGAAATAGAGCCCCCAAAATGAAAAAAATATTTTATAAAAAACATCTAAAATATTCAAAACTTAATTTATACACAATTTCAGTAATTTGTTGCCAAATTTATTAAGATCAAAGATTTTCTTATTTTTCTACATTAGAGTACATTTTAAAGACAGATTGACGTCACCACAATTTTCTCTCCAGACAAAATATCGGAACGTGGTTCGTACCGAGAATACCTTGTCTTCCATTTACCTTGGGTGCGGACTGAAACAAAGCTGAGAGGGAATTAGCGAAAATATAGTATATAGTTCTCCCACCTTTTTTTTGTTTTTAATTACACATTAAACTGTTTCCATTTTTTGATTTATTATTTATATTTACTCCACTTATTCTAGTCAGTGGTTAAATATTATTTTATATACATAGGTATAAAGTGATGCCACAAATTGCAAGATGAACTGTTTTGTTATCCTGCGAAATGGGATTATGTTCACTATCTGTAAAATTATTTTTTGGGAATTGAAATTCGACTAAACGTAGTATTTGTGTTTAAACCTTTGTGCTTTGGGTTCTAGTTTAAATAATCCAATAAACAAAATGATTAAATTCCTCACTAGCTACTTGTTTTTTTTTTATGATATATATATTTTTTTGTCAATATAAATATAAATAAATTAATATTTGTTTTCCTTATTTTCAGCCAATTGATGGAAAACGCGATGATTTTCGCAAATATTTGGAAAGAACTGGTGCTCTGGAATCGATTAGCAAAGTTTTTGTAAAACTTGTCAATTGTCCAGATAGACCAGAAAATGCTATTGAATTTATACGTGCCAATCTTGGAGACACTTTACAACAAAAGGACACAATTGAAAAATTGAAGCAAGAACTTGAAGATGCACGATCTGAAATTTCCCAATTAAAGCGAACAATCGATAGTCATCATCTCAATGTTGAGAAGATGAAAAATCTTAATATTGGTGAAAGTGAAGAATTAAATAGCTCGACTTCGAGCGGTGAAGACTCACAAAATGCAATTATAGCTAAGGAGAGTGTAACTGAAGTCAGACAAGATTCGTTTACAGCAGTTGATGAACAAAAGGATGAATCTACTGAAAATTGTCCAGAGCCAAATGAAGAGGGAAATGAATCACAAAATTCGTCCACGAAAGATGAATATAATAATAAGCTTGAAGAAGGGGCAGAGAACAAATGAATTTCGCGTTAAATTCATAATTTGTAGTAGTTTACAAAAGAAATATCGAAACATTTCATGCAATGTTTTCAAGAAACTTACACTGAATTATTTTTATGTTATCTTTGATATAGGAGAGTTGTTGAGTTTTTATAAAATATAACTAAAATAAATAGACAGGAAAATTCGTTAGAAAGGAGTAAGGCGTGTACTTATCACGGATTTAGGAACTATGTACTTACTTTATCTATACTTACAAGTATTTTCCTATTTGCTCATGTAACGCGTATTAATATTTTCTGAATTAGTACAAGGAAGGAATATGATTAGTTCTTTAAGCCCTGAAGTTGTCCTTTTTTTTTATTTATAGTTTATCGATTTTAATCAAACAGCGAGGCTATCGTTTTCTGATTTTTTTTTTCTTTTACTTATGTCCTTCGTTTTAAGTGAACAAAAAGTAACCAAACGCAATGTAAAAAATAAAGGAATTTCCACCTTTCTAATAAAACGATTCCGTCCTTTAGTATAACACAGCTTTTATTTACTAATGTTAACTTCTTTCTTTACACGTGGAATACGAGATGGAACATAAAAGCATATATATTTTCTTGTTGTATGTAGTACGATAGTAAGAGCGTGAATAAAACGGGAATCATATCTATTTTAGAGTTCACTTCTTTGGTGATCGTACATATTTACCAGCAAAAATTTAGTTAGAAGTATATCTTCAAAAGTCTTTGAATCAAATAAAATGATTTTCTCTATAAAAGTGTGTTTGTTTTTATATGTATATTCCCAGCGGGAAATGGATGCAACACCGCATCGAAGCCGTATTACAACTTTGGAATGCATCATCGACCCATTTCTGCACCGAAACTTCGATGAATTTTACACATGATGTCCTAGGGATGGTGTTAAGATCAATTCAGAATCGACGCATCATATGCATGCTGCAAAGATTCTGCTGCCCAATTCACAATCGGCGCAGCATGCAGTATAAACTTTACAATGCTAACCTTTTTTATAGTTCGCATTTATTTACACACAAAATTTGAAATTTACCAAACCCATGCAGCATGCATCTGATGGGTCGATTACGAATTGCGCCTTATGATCCCACGATATTAAGCCTTGCATGCTGCGCTGATTCTGAATTGGCCTTTGTGTAGGAGTAAATGTCGATGAATAATCTTCGAAGAAAACTTGAATGAATAATCATCGATGAAAACGTCGAAGAAATATCCTCGATGAAAACTTGAAAGAATAATGATCGATTAGAACGTCAAAGAATAATCATCGAAGAAACCCAATTTTTGCAGATGCAGGAGTGGTACTGGTAACTTGAATCGAGTAAAGCACGCGTAGACGGGAGATATCGAATATACGCTTGTATAGGAAGTGTTAGATTCCCACCGCTCGCGACACAAAAATCGGGCGAACTTCTACTTTTCGTCGCGTGTGCGTTCAATTTAATATAACACTTGGAAGAATGTACTGCTGCCTGATTTGTTTTGGATTATCTTTCTAACAATTGAACGTATATTTGACATAATCTGAAGATAATTTACAAAAAAAAAATATTTTCTTTATTGTAAAAAAAATACATAGCGTAAGAAAGAGCACTGGACACGAACCAGTAACCAAATATTTCTATTACTAAAGAAAATCACTTATCACACGCACTTTTTAATTTTCACTCGTACTCAAGCCAACTTGAACTAAACACCTGAAATTTTGACCTGCATCGACGTTTACGCAATGATGACTCATCAAAGAAATGAGCAGTTTATTTTGAAAATTGAATAAGTCTATTTTTTTTAAGACGAAATATTGAAATATTTTAGTTTAAATTCATTTAAAAATATGACGATTTGAACTTCAAACTTGGGCTTCGCTCCTTTTCTGCAGGAAATGTACACATATTTTTCAGTGTATACCTATTGTCAATCACGATCATTTTCCCGCTGTGGTTTTCCAACGAGTTAATAACTAAAGGAGATGCAATCATATGTACGATCCGTGTACATGAGCGTACCGAAACTTGCCCTTAAGTTGTGCATGTTTCATTCCGCCACTTGGTCTTCGCTGTCAAATCCATACTTAGGTTTGGTTTGTTTTGGGCTTGGCACATTGGCACTGGAAAACCCCGTGAAATAACCGTAGGAGCACGAAGCAAACATTATTTACACACTTTTTACCACAGAACTTTTCTTCTTAATTATTAACTTTTTTATGTTCATGTTTGCAAATTCAGTAAATACTTTTGAGTATATGAAAACAAAATCGATTTAAATTGCGCACAGGTTGTACAATTGGGTACAGGTGTACAAATTTACGGCGCTTATGTACAAACAATATCAGTGTCAATGTCTCCTTTAGTTCTTACCTTGTTGGGTTTTTTCAACAGAGTTTGAAGTAAATTTGTCGGAACAGGATAAATCGTAATATCTATGATAAAATAAAGTAATGTCAGCTATGAACCACCCTGAAGAAAAAATAAATAAAAGCCCAATTCAGAGAAGAGCAAAATTAATTAAAAAACTTTGTCCTCAAATAAATAGTAAAGAGAGCAAGAAAGGAAATTCCATGTTGAACTAATATAGCAATATCGTTTTGGTGACGACCTATCCGGTGCTAAGGAATTCCGTGAAGGTAGACTATTTTTTACTCCAGAATACGCTTAAGTTGTGTACCCTTGATTCTCTAAGAAAAAAATTGACATCATATAAACTTAAGAACCATTGTATTATCTAAAATATCGTTGTGTCTTGTCCATCCATAATCTTGGTGCCTATTATCCATAACATGATCACCCCGTATTTAAATTTTTTTTATTTTGTACATACTGGGGGAGAGAGCTAGGCAATCTTTAGGTAAAAATTACACTACTAAAGTACGTTTTCATTACTTAAGTGGAGTCAGTACCAAGATTTGAAAGTTTCATATATTTTTCAATGCGAATTTCTGGCAAACTATTTGTAGCAGAATAATGATTTATATTATATAAATTTTATAAAGATAATGAGTAGGTCTAGTGAAGAACGTCGGGAAAAATAAAAAAAAAATGTATCTGAATGGAGATATTAGCTCGGAAATTTCTAAAAAATTGAAGTTTTTTAAATCAAATTCCTGTTAGTACCTAGGTATTTTAGAAAGATAGAGCCTAGATCTAGTGAATAACGTCGAGTTTTTCATTTCTAGTTGCGTTCTTTTTCATTATTTGGTAATATTTCATTGAAAGTTGTTCGAATACAAAGTAAAATGGTCTCTTTCACAAGCAAGAGAGTTCATTCGCGTTATAAATTTTCAATTTCTTTGAACTACTACTACTAATTTTTATTTTTCGTCTTTAATTGTCGGATGTTGGGTTTCTGTCTTTTACGCTAGATGTCTAATGTGGTCTGTGGTCTAGGTGTAGGCTAATTTGATATTGGCCGGTTTACATTAGCATCGCCAACGTAGTCGTCGTTTTATTTCAAAAATATTTAGAGACAGTTGTTATGATATGTGGATATCATAGCCCGCTCATAATTTAGTGCATATACTTTTATTCGATTTCATTTGAAATTACACTGATAAATTTCATCTCGCTGGTATCTAAATTGAAACTTTTGCTGAGTACTGAATCCTCTTAACTCGCTGGTTACACGTAGTAGTACAGCTTGCATGCAAGCTGTACTGCCATACTTCTTGCACGTGTAACCTCTACTGCCATGCTGGCAGCTGAGGTGATAGTAATTTGACATTATACAGTTTTCAAGATGGCGGAAGAGAAATGCTTGAGAGAATTTGATAAATTTACTCTGGGAAAATGAGATTTTCTGGGATCATTTGCATTACATCATTTACCAACACCTTCCTTTTAATTTTTTCTTGGGTTTTTACGTAACCCCCGCAAGATACAAGCCATGAACAAAGTTGAAAAAAGAGAGCAGCGGGCCGGTCAGCAGGCGACATCCACAGTCTTGCCTTGTCTTACTGAAGGAGTTTTTCATATAAAAGTTGCTTGTATTTTGTTCAAACGCTATAATTTCCATAAATTTGTTCTACATGCTATTTTTTTTTAAACTATTAGAAAGAAAACATATTTGGCTGCAATTTGTTTTATCTTCATTTTGCTGTGGGAGCGACAGTTTTGGGATTTAGGACCTGTTTAAGATGAAATTTTATTTTTTCCTCCATGACGAGTATACAAAATGCCATGAGAGTGAGCTCTTACTGCATGCTGTACCCGGCACGTTAAGGCCTTTTAATGTGTCGGTGCCTTCGGAGACTTCATGGCTTGTATTATATTCCGGGGGTTACGGTTTTTATCATTCTGCTAATTCCTTTATTGCTATATTGCTGTCAAGTTAAAAATCGAGTTGGAAGGGATGCTTGCATGAAAGCTGTACTATCTCGTGTAATCCCCGGGTAAGACTTTTGAAATTCCCTACTTAGTACTTAAATTTAAGTATGTACTTGTTTCTATTTACTTGTACTTAAAGCTTGGTTTTGCACTAAGTACGAAGATTTTTACTTAAGTATCTCTGAATCTATTGAGTACCTATATATAGAAAAAAATTTTAGTCCTTCGTAGAAAAGCAAACAGAATTTCTAGCGCAGCTCATTTTTTGTTGAGTTTTATCATAGATGGCACAATAACTGTATATCACATGGTATACCAGAGCAGAGTATAATTTGTGAAATGGGTAGTAAATTCCGGAATGAACCCCAACATGCTCTACAGTCTACAGCATGCCATGCCGAGAGCTAATGTTTCTTTTACATCAGTTTTGTATTTCTTTTGACCGACCTCCTCAACACAGCAAATTGTTAAAGTAAAAAAGAAAGGTAACAAAAACGGAGACGAGTGTGTAAAAGTTTTCTTTATTCAATAACTTGGACTTGTGAAAAATCTGGTGCCGCTAGAAATGAAATACAGGAATAAAAAGAATGTATTAAAGCATTTAGAAGTTTCTCTTATCTGTCCATCTCCTGAGGTTTTCTCTCCTCTTCTACGTAGGTGAAGTCGAAAGGGACATCGCAAGTCAGATGCCAGCGGTGTCATGGGCGGCCTGGGACGGCAAAGGGATCTCAACATCTGATATACGTGGTGTACGTGGTCCCTTTAGGGGCAAGGTGTAGGGCGCGTCTCAGTATATCTTCTTTGTTTATGGCAACGTGGCAGCCAGGTTTTTGTTGGTGAACCTATCCCGCACTCTCCGTATTTAGTCTGCGGGGCTAGCGTGGCATCCTGATCAGCTGTCAGACAGGACTTTACGTTCTCCTGTACTCAATCTCTTTCCTCAGTCCATATCAAAATATTGTGGTCCATTTCAGAATGAACCACCCAGCCATATAAAATTTGTAAACTCAGCTTTGGTATGATATCGACATCTAGTTTGGAGCTTGATTCCTAGAAAATACTTAAAATTGTTGTTTAAATCTTTTCCAAAACGAACGGGTGTGGTAATAGAAGTAAGAAGGAGCTCCACACATAATTGAAAGCTAACAAAAGTCTTTTTAAAAACAGCTGTCCTTTTTATTTATGGCTGGGTCATCGGAGTGTATATTCGAAATCCCATATTCATGAAACATAAACCTAATGAATTTCTTACAGTAACAAAGGAGAAGGTTCGATTTCCAAATAAATAACCACTTTACCTTTCAATTCCAAAATTATACGTAATATTTACATGATGTTATGCTATCTAAAAGCATTACTTGCGGTGTTACCTTAATTACAGTTTTTTACCTTTGCAAGAAATCAAAAATGTAACATTTGTTTGGGCAAAAATTTATTAACTATTCCAGGATTGAATCAAAACGTAAAAACACAATGAAGACAAAAATAGTTGTTCATTATTAATCAATGAAAAATAAAGACAACAGAAGACAGACATTAGCTTAGCCTATGTACAATGAAAAGTTAAATCTAATGAACTTTTTCTAAATAATGCAAATTACGAATTATTCACTTTATCCTTGGCACGCCTTTTGGCTAATTCTGACATTGCGACTGGCCCAACATTGGCAGCTTGAGGAGAAGCAATCGCCCGGAAGGTTGCATTAACTGCTCCCTTTATAGCTGCTGTTGCTTCTTTAATTGCTGGCATAGATTCTGCTGGTTGAATTTCCGTTGGTGGTTGTTGCCATAACCATGAATGGCGAAGTATTTGTGCGGCTGTTGGTCGCTTTTGTGGCACAATATGGAGCATTTGTCGGAGAAGATCCTTAACCTCAAGAGAGATATGTTGCCAGCGCTATAAAGTGAAAATATCATGTGGTAATAAAAACTAGTAAGATTTTTACAGAGACTCGACAGCATACTCCTGTTTCTAAGTCAACATGACCAGATCCAATCCTTGCTAAAATCATTTCCGGAGAATCATTCGGTGTACTAGCAAATGGTGTTTTGCCATCTAACATTATATACAAAAGCACACCTAGAGACCAAATGTCACATGCAAGATCGTAACCTTGTCGTTTGAGAACTTCAGGTGCTACAAAATTTGCTGTATAACATGGCGTCATCAGAAGGCCATTGTCTGCTCGCAATTGTTTCGCAAAACCTAAATCACAAAGTTTTAAAGATTCGGGCGTTTGGTGAACAGAAGCGTAGAGGAGATTTGATGGTTTTAAATCTCTGTAAATATAACATACACCTCAAGTTCAGAAGGGGAGAAAAAATCGCTCTGAAGACTGAAAATAATTATGTATAGCAATTACTTACCTATGAACTACGCCATGTTCATGCAAGTAGGCTACTGCAGAAACAACAGTTCGAAGAACTGCGCTTGCCTCACTTTCGCTCATCTTTTGAATTGCTAAGATCCTATCTAATAATTCACCTCCCTTTAGCAGCTCCATGACAAGATAAACATAATGTGCGTCCTCATATACGCTAAATAATGTCACAATATTTGGATGATTTCCGTATCGTAGAAGAATTTCCACTTCTTCCCGGCAGTCATGGCCTGACTTGTTGATTATCTGGAATTTTAACGGAAATTATAGATATCAGTCATGATAATGAAGTAGGAAGGAAATGACTGAAGGGAACGGAAATGGGAAGATGAATGAAACAAAAGAGATATTAATTTGTGAAGATTGGCGTAAATAATTGTAAAAAAAAGGCAAGATAACTGAACAAAGAAATATGGGTGGCGGAAGGGGTGTAAACAGTCTTTTAAGTAAGTGGTACTAACACTAGAAACTATTCATTCAATGAATTAAGAGGTCATCAACAAGTTCATTTCTGAAGTAGTCTATACCCCGGCATTACGAATTCTTAGAGGTGTGTATCGGGATTTTATTGAAAAGATGAATAACATTTCGCTGGTCTGCAAGTACCTGTGTCTGAGAATTACAAGACCTCTAGTGCGACTGGACTTAGTGGTTCCCAATCTTTCGTGGCCCATCTCCCTTTTCTTGAGATTGACTAACACCTATCGCCCCCTTTTCATTGTATGCTTAATTTTAATTTGAAGTAAAGTGCGAATAATAAAGCAGTTTTATTATTTTAAACAATTTTATTACTGTATATAAAAATAACCAAAGAAGTTTTATCCGGTCACTTTTAAATAAAATAGAAAAAAAATTAAAATGTACATTTTTTAGAGATTTTTTTTCAGAACAAAGAAGTGAAATAATTAACTAAGATCATTGACGTACATTTAAAAAACATGTTTTCATTTTTGAAGTGGAATCTGGAAAGTTTGAAAACTTTGTTATTGTTTTATTTTACCTTTTCAATGGCTGCTTGGTGGATTTCAGTTAAGCTTGAATATTCGGCTTTATATTCGTCAAGCTCAGGCGCAAGTCTCCTTTAAGGCGAATTTCTAACTTATTTCTTTGTTTTGTGAGGAGCTGGATAGCAGAACTAAATCCTTTTTCAACTAAATATGTTGACGGGAACGAGATGATAAGTGGTTAAGTTTTTCCTCATAGTTGTGGATAAGTGTCCATAAGCTTCACCCAAGCTAACTCGTAACCGCTCTGCTTGAAAATGATTTCCGTCACATAGTCATACGTCAGATCTAGAAACCCCGTCTGCAAAGAGTTATCAAGCATATCACAGCTTCAAACGGATCTAGAATCCAATCCGGAATTTGTAGCTTGGTCAAATCTTCAAATCTTGATTCAATGTCAGCTTTTAACTGGTCAAGGTGATCAGTAAAAATTAGGATTTTGTCTTCTGGGAGTTCATCAGCCTCGATATCTGACACTGAACAATTTTTAAGGGTCGGAAACTGAATCAGCTCTTTACGGCCAATATTTACCTTGTTAATATCAAACTTGGCGATGAATGATGAAATAATTCCTTTGGCCTTGATAAGGTTCATCTTGTTTCCTTGAAGCCTTATATTGAATTCGTTCATTTTTTCAAAAATATCTTTAAGGTACGCAAGTTCCAACTTGCGTTGCTTCAAATTCTCACTTAAAACGGGATCAGACGTGTCGGAAAACCCAGTAATCGTGTCAAATAATTCGAAGAACGGCACAAACAGTTTCCTTTGGCAAGCCAGCTCACGGCCGTATGTAGAAGCAAGCGTTCAATTCTTCATCATTTTTATGGCAATGTTGTCGGAACAGACGGTTATTGAGGGAATTAGCTTTGATCTTGTTGACACCAGTGTTGACTGGCTAGAAGCCCAGCATGATGACCTGACATGGCAAGAGCACCGTCTGTTGTGCAAGCGCTCACGTTTGTTAGGAGAATCTCTTTTTCCTTAAAATAATCTTGTACCACTTTAAAAATCGACGATCCTTTCGTATCAGTGATCAAAGTTCTAGCAAGCAACATTTCCTCCGTAATTCTCTTTTGTTCATTGATAAACCTCACATAAGCTAATAAAATTGCTTTGTTATCAATCACAGTTGATTCATCAATCTGCAATGCAAATTTACTTTTTTTTCAACAAATTTGTGAGTTTGGATTCAACGTCCCTGGCCATTTCGTCAATTCGCCTGGAAGCAGTATTGTTGCTCAAAGGAACCGATTGACTTATCTTATTACTAGGGCCCTCGCCTAGCATGATTTCAACAATTTTTTTGGTTGCCGGTAAAATAAGAGTTTCGACAATTGTGTGAGGTTTACCACATTAAGCGATCAATAAAGACACCTCGTAAGAAGCAAGAAGACTCTTGTCAAGATCGGTTGCTCGTTTTTAGGGTTCCGTACCCAAAGGGTAACAACTGGAACCCTATTACTAAGACTTCGCTGTCCGTCCGTCCGTCACCAGGTTGTAATAGGTAGACAGTTAAAATTTTCACAGACTGTGTATTTCTATTGGCGATAGAACAACAAATAATAAAAATAAAATAAAATTAAAAGACACGCGATTTTTTCGGGGTTATTTTCTTCGTTTTATTCTCATTCATTATTATTATCATAAGTAGACATTTTTTTTTCAAATGACAGCATTATTATTATTATGTTTTCACATAGTGTTAAATTTTGTACGATAGTACGGAAACCTTCGTGCGCGAGTCCGATGCGCACTTGGCCGGTTATTTAAAAAAGGTGTTAAAAATAACTAAGTTCTTTACTCACTTTATCATTGTGTCACTCTTGATAAATGAGCTTTCATTCGCGAAGGTTTCATGGCTTCATTACTAGTAAATGTTTTATCGCACAAAAGACAATGTGGAAACTGCACATTTTGCGGCGACGCGTTAAAACCGAATTTTAAATACTCTGAGTATTGATGACACTTCTTCTTTTTTGAATCCATTGTGCATGAACTTTTACACTTCAAAACAAACGCACAAAAACAGAAAAGAAACGTACAAAAAGGCTAGTGAAGACTGAAGACGAATGTAGGTCCATGGCAAGTGTGTTGTCAAAGATAACCTAATATTAAGAAGATAGGACACAGCCGAACAAAATTGAAAAATTTTCGTTTTTTTTAGACCGAAACAGGTAATGTCATATACTTCCGTCTTTTGCATGAATGGGATAAAAGAACTTGGCTATGCACTATTGTAGTGCGACTGAGACAACGAGCTAAAAACAAAAATCGAGAGAACGTAGGATTACCCGAACGACAAAACCCTATCAAACTATTCATAATTGTGTAGATCGGGTCACACTGCCTTACTTTTTTTAAGAAAAAGATAAATTTCGCTTTGGCCAAGGTGTGAAAGGAGATGTAAAATTCCTCTCAAATTAAATTCTCATTTTTCCTGAAAATATCAGAGAGTCCAGCATAAGTTTCTCCTACTTAATCTCTACAGAGCAAAACGAATATAAACAAAAGCACGTGCTGTTCAAATATAATGGGATTACAGCAACAACATGTGTCCATTACAGCAACAACACGTGACCAAACTCGTGTTTTATGAGAACCGGTTTTCACAAAAGCGCGGGAACATTTTATGAGAGTAAAACCTGAAAACTCCGCCCCTTTTCATTTATTTACGAAAATGAATCATTTGCCATTCTATTTCGTTTCATTCAATTTGCGCTTTCACATTTTTTATCTTTATTCATAAAAGTTTTAAAGAGTTTGAGTTTTTTTTTATTTTCTTTCTTTCTTTCTTCCTTTTCTTGCCGTGTGCATTTTAAATGTAAAACAATCAGAAAACTCTTCTGTGTCCTAACTTGTTATTAAGTTAACTTTGGTGTTGTGATGGCAGGAGGCAGGGGAGGGGGTAGTCACCAATGGGGACTGTGACTGTTGAGTGCAGTGAACTCGCCGGCTGAGAATTACCAGTGACTCGTGCTACCAGGCAACTTCTACCCCCCCCAGTTCGGGAACCACTGGACTAGACAATAGTTGTTTTTTTAGTAGGTACACTTTCGAGTGATTTAATTTGGCATGAATTCAGAGCCAAGTCGCATGTCATTCTTATGTGCTGAGCTTTTACGATATATGGTAAATGCCACATAATAACGCAATAAAATGCACTCTCTTATGATTATAATTGGGGTGGAGACCGGGAGTCCGAGATCTTTTGTGCTATGCCCATGCTGTATTAGGTCCAGGAAAGTTATTACCTAATTAGGGTGAGTTTTCCGGACGTCTGATTGGGTTATGAATTACTTACCCACGCATTGGTGTCTTTGACGAGCAAGCTCTTCGCATTCGCAGAGTACATGCTGTGCGTATTCTACCTCTTCATGATAGGTTTATTTGCATATCAATATAGGTTATAAGCAATTGTAGTATTTCGAAAAACACTTTTGCGAATTGGAAAAGGGGACTAGGTCATGAGCCGATAGAAGATTTTGGGATAAAAATTTAACAGGATTAAATTATTATTTTTGCAAACTTGAGGTGTCCAACAGTCCTAAGGCGGAGGTTGCTAACCACTTACAGATTATTTATAATCCATAATAAACCATAATCTTCAGCTCTATTAAAGCAGATACAGTTGAATTGTGCGACGTATTTAGCTGACATAGGCCAATATTTGGTTCAGATATCCCCAGAAGTGATCTCTCCTACACTGACTGACGGCCAGATGATACTGATAGTAAAATCGATTGGAATCTCTTCGTTTACTACTAGCTAGAAAGTCCTGATATTTGTATGCGCTGGTATTGCTATTAATTGACCAGATCTTAGCATTATCTAGGATTCACGACAACGTCGTAGCTCTGGCTACACTTCGCGCTCACCGGAAGAAAATAATTATAATATTATGAAACTCTTCCTCATTTTGTTCAAAATGTTTCCACTATATAAGGCCCCATATTTGAACTGAGAGTGAATTGAACAAGCGAAATGTGAAGTAAGCGAACGCCAGTATAGCAATGACTTGATTTTAATGTTGGGTCTTTCAGTTAATAAATGGAAAAGGACATTGTAAAACACTATATCCCTAACTTACCAGTTGTTACAGATTTCTAAGTATCAATTTTGAATGAAAAAAAAAAATGCCATTTGATATCTCTTACGAATCAAATGTTCCTATTTAAATGAAAATTAAAAAAAATTTCAAACTTATTCTCACTTACCTTTGTCGCATATTGTTTTTTAGTTGATTTATGCTCACAGAGACGACATATCGAAAACGTTCCCCGTCCCAGTTCCTGCATTACATTATATTCATCGGTAAAGTTGCCAGTTTTAACGCCCGGCATTTCATTACCGAATGGTAAACGATTTTGTGCAATATTCGTACTACCATTCGATAGGCACGTTGAATCGTCCAGTAATCCAGGCGCAACAAAACTAAATCCACGGAAAATTTCATGAGCACTAGCACTAACCGGTCCGCCTGGGGAATCCCTGCTTTATATAAGAGGTTATTTAGATATTCGCATAAGTTGATATTATTTATCACCTGGGTGATTTACTGGTGTATTCTGAATCAAAGTAAAATGCATCATCTCGAGACACTGCTGGAATAAATGGGGGGCGCACTTGTTTCTTTTCTAACTTACCCCAGTCTATGGTGGAGAAAAATTCATGAATTTTAATATCTTCGATTCCATTTGGACCAGCACCCAATCTGCAAAATTTAATTAATCTTAATAAGGGGAGAAGTAAATGATTGAAGTAAATAAAGTAAGCGCCATAGAAGAAAATAATCTAGACGTGTGTTTCAGTTATTCACAAACAGAGCTGTAAGGTAATTAAGTAAGTAGTTGAAGCATTCAGTATTTTCAAATACAAATACCATGTTGACACTACAGTAGTTCAGTATCCTGACACTGGTATTTCATTGCTTTGTATGCGCTCATATATACTTTAGCGTGAGTACTATGAGAAAGCTGTAACTGACTGCAAAAATGTATGTATGTATGTGAATTTTCGCTCTTGATCGAACATTTGTGAAAAACCGTTATATATATTTTTCAAAAAACGATGCCCTAAAGTTGATGATAATGTTTTTGATTCCTCGCCAATAATCGTGATCCATTTGGAAATGTGCAATTCGTATTTTGGTTATTGATACCACTTTCCAATTAAGTGGACTGAGCTGCAGAGGACCGTTATGATTTCATCTAAAGTTGTTTCAAATTCATTCAATCAATTCAAAACGAGCTCCGTCACACCGGAAAGCGTTTATACAACACAACATCCTCTGAGCCTACTAAAAAAAAAAAACCCTGAATCTGCGGTTACTGTAATGGATAAGCAGAAACCAGATCAGGCTGAGTCACTGATTGCATGTGCTTCAGAAACTGGAAATGTTGTTGCATTTTCTACTCGAATTACATTTTTAACGTATATTCATTCTACCAACACCTGTCAGAATATCCTCCGGTGCCCCCAACAATGGTGATGGTAACTGGAATGTTGTGACGAGTGTTATCCAGAAAGGCTTTGAATTCGCCGAGTTGTCAAAAGTATTGGGGAGAGTACCTGCTCTTCGGACTTTTTGGTGTGCTGTCAAAGAGAGTAGACGTGTGTAAATTACCTCCGGTTTTAATTATAAAATACATAATAATCACACGGCTTAAAATATTCTAAAGAATACGGAGATTCAAAAGCAAATTAAATGTTGATAAATACAACAATAATGAAATAGTTTGTGGAGGATTAAAAAATTGAAAATTAAAAGCTAAAAAGTTGTAAACTAAGTAATGGTGTGTGTGTGTTAAAAGTGCCGGGGAGGCTAGAGCACCAAATCGGTTCGTTCGGACCCCGAAAATGCCTTCTACGAGCGATGGAAATAAAGGAGGGCTAGCTCTTTCCTCTAATTTATTATCCAAAGACGATATGAAGCGTGTAGAAAGAAACGTACAGGAAAGTTACGCCACATGGCAAGCGGCGAATGATGGCGTGGATGTGGTGAAAAGTACCAACACCAAGAAACAAGTGGTGAAATGCCCCAACACCTAACCACGGGTGGTGAAATCCACCATTACCAAACAACAGTTGGCGGAAGCCTTTAATTTCAAACAACAAGCGGTGAAATCTACCGTTACAGCGCAACAAGAAAATTTCCATAACAGTTCTTACATGAATCTCTGAGGCGACACAGATTCCTGTGTCTCAAACGGGGATATCAATGAATATGGCGCATAACGAATTGTCAGGTAAGAACGGTTCCGGTTCCAATAATTGTCACGGAGATGCTACTATAAAATATTTAAAACAGGCCTCGGATGGTTTCACGACGGTAATGCAGAGGCACAAAAGAAGCTCAGGGTAGGCGGTTCTACTGTAGATGAACATACAAGAAGTATGTAAACGAAAATCATCAATTTACTATTCTCGGAGAAGAAAACATGGATACGGGCGCTGTTGCAATTAATGATCTAAACCAGACAGGTAGAGATAAAGTAAACTCTAGTTATTTTAACAGTAGTAATAGCGCTAACTTAAATGTAAACATGAATAAGGTACCTAGAATGTTCCCGCCCAATTTGTATATTTGGACTGAACTCAAAGTTGCTCACTTCAATCATTAATGAAAGATTTTGTCAATGAACCTGACCGGGATCAGGTTCCACTTCGTAAACTTGGACTACCTGAGAAGGAAGGTATTCGTCAGTCATGTGGGTCTGCACAGTTAACTGTTGGCCTTATTTCGGGACTCAGCAGTGGATGCCTACTCGTTTACTCCTAAGGAGGCGAGGAAGACCTCAATTTTAATCAAAGGGCTAGACGGTGATGTAGATGTTGAGGGGATACGGGCAGACATTATGTCACAAATCGCAGAAGTTAAGATCACAAAGATATATAGATTCTCCACACCCAATTCTAGGAAAATAGTGGTATCACTAAATATTTTCGAAGTTCTAACGGAATCCCTGGAGGAAGTTAAGAAACTCATTAGCATTAGATACATTCTCCACTTAGATGTTTCAGAATCCAGAGATTTGGGCATACGGGGGAGTATTGCGGATACGCCCCTAGATGCGTGCTGTGCGGCGATAAGCACGAATCGGAAGTATGTCGTAGCTAAGAAAAGGACAAAAGACCGCCACCGAGGTGGACTAACTGCCAAGCAGGTGACCACCCTGCAAGCTACCAGGGCTGTCCCGAGTATCAAAAATATAAAAAAAGAAACGATTAAGACTATAGCGAAAGAAAAAACGACAGGCTGTATGTAGTCGGTAAATAGAATAGCGAATAACCTCACTAACCCGAACTTTTCTTACGCAAATATCCTCAGAGAGGAAACCGCTTTGAACATAAGGCACTCGAGATCAACAGACGACAAATGTGCTCAACGATTATTTGAACGAAGCTCAGAAGCTTTTCAACATGTCCTTGATCTCATCAGAGATTTTTGCCCGAAATATAAGGAATATATAATCCATTTAAGACGGTATACGACAGTGCAGTCGATTCTTGATTAAATTGTAACCTGGGTAAGTATTAAGGTACGTGCACAAAAGATTAAGAAATAAAATGATTGCCCGCTGTATTATGAGAGTGCTCGCCTTGGCAGCGCGTGATGTGGCGAGACACCTCGAGGTATCTCGGTCGAGAATGAAGTTCTTCATTTTTTCGCGATGTGCAGCGCGCTAATTTTGTTAGCTGGCATATTCTTATAAGTTTTTTTTTTGTTTTTTTATATACATATAATCGAAGGTTTCTATATTTATTCTCATATATTGGAAGAATCTATCAGGATTATATCGGTTGGCAAGCAAAATAGCCAAAACTACACCTGTGAAAAATGCCATATACATAGTTGCATTACGTGACAAACACAAAATTTCTTCTTCAGAATTTGCTGACATAATTTATGCTCTCACTTTGCGATTTACCAAGAAACTAAACGCATTGTTGTCATCACTACACCTCGAGATGTATCTTCACATCGAATCGCCTCGGTATCCTCGTTGGTACCCTTATACAATACTCGATGTAAGAGTAATGATCCCATGTGATATCACAGCTTTTTCGAAACCCGTAATTTTCCCATTGATGTTTTCCGTGATTTCTTACAAAGTTCATTAACTGATAGAAAGATTTCAGAAAGAGGATCTGAGGTCGTACGTAGTGCTCAGTCAGTACATATCTAAAGCTATACATATATCAGTACGAATCGTGAAGCTAAAAATACAAAATCTCTGGACGATATTAGTAAAATTACACCGAAAAGTCATGCGCCTGGTGCCGTAGCAATTCAATCAAGTAGCAACCAAACATCAACCAATGCTTTTAAGGGTCCGACATTTTTTAGAGCATTTCCCAAAGTTGGCTCCAGCCAGAGCGATAACCAGAAAGGCAAAAAACGAGGAAGACTTGGAATCACCACGGAAACATCAGAAAAAAAAATAATAAATCGAAACAAGACAAGAAAACCGAAATTAAAAGCTCCGAAAAAGAAAAATACTTATAGATAAAACCGGTGCTGCTCTTGCTATCAGTATGTGTGAATCTGATATGAGTTTCGATTTATTGGAGCTCGAAGAACTCGGATATACATACATAGCATAGGTTCCAGTGTATGACATTAAATGAATTTTGCTGGCGCCAGCCAATGGTTGTAGGTACCAACAAGCAACAAAATTATTACTACATCTCTCCAGTATGGTTTAATATATTAAATATGCTGTGCATACATATTATCGCAACTTGTGATGCTTTCATATAATATTTTAGCTCAATTTTACTAGATTAAGAAGAATTTGCTTTATTTTTTCTTATCCTTTTTTTGTTTAAACTACCTATTACAATATTCTCTGTTTTATATTCCCTTGTATTTTCTTTGCCCCATTCTTACCTACAGCACTCGATAGCAATGAGACATAGGAACCTTCGACTCACTTGGAGTTACTAAATATTTCAAGACAGAAAACGGTAATTATACAGCAAAGGAATAACTCGTTTATATGCAGTGTTAAGTAAATCCAAACGACAAATACCTACTTTTCAAGAATTACAAAGATATAAAGTAGTGTCTCATTTCTCAAGCACTTCCACTATATTTTGATTAGTGAAAGACGCTACCTTAGAAGCATAATACATTAGGCAGACGGGCAAAACTAATGATTATTCCTTCCTAATTAGAATTTTCAAAAGTCACTTTGCCTTTGAATTTGAATTAAAATTATTAAAAATTTGCCTTCAATTACATACATATAAAAATTGACAGAAGCTTCATTTTAGCTAAAAAATCTTGGGTAATTAGATTTTTGAAAAATTTAGTTACGAATGAATGATCATTGATTTAGAACTGTCTGTAACGGCGAACTCCTGCCTAGGCATACTAGGCAGTTGCCTAGGGGCCCAATTTTGTAGAGGGACGCCACCAGGGCCGAAATGGTATTCATGGAGCACATACGACACCGGACATTAAAAAGAAATTATTTTACTTTATTGCTCCTGCATACAGGGGCGGATTTACTAATAGGCACAGCAAGGCGGCAACTTTTTGAGAGCAGAATATTCTCTGATGAAGTAAAAGGAAACGAGATCGAAATCATACTATTCGGCAGGGACGGATTTAGAGTTACCATTTTCAAAGTCATTATCAACAGAGAACTTGAGTATAAAGTTTGGGATTCTCAGGAAGCTACATACTTTGAAATCTCAAGATATCCGCGAGAACGCACCGAACTTGAAAGCGTTTTATCTAGAAGATTTAGACGGAACTTTGGAAAAAAGCGTCTGGCTCTGCGAGTTCATTTGTCGTCTGCAGAGGCTACACAGGGAAAACAATTATCGACCCTGGAACAATACAAGTACACATTCTAGAAAAAGGCTTTCTGGACATTTATCCAAATATGGAATTAGCGTTCCGGATGTTGTAGTGTACACCATGATCAAACTGCTCGGCAGAACGGTCGTTTTCAGCGTTAAAATGAGTGAAGAACTGTTTAAGATCCACCACACTCTCTGTGCTGTACATAGAAACAGAAATAATAGGAGTCTATAGACTATAGTTCCCTTCATTTTTCTTTGCATATATAATTTCGTATTTACTTGTGATATTTCAAGTCTGCTTGTTTATTTTCTAAGGTCGATGTACGTTAAATAAATGAAAAATAACGGTAACATTTTTGTTTTATTAAATTATTTAAAAAAGGGGCCCTGACTGTTAACCACCTAGGGGTCATGGGCCTTCATGTCCGGACTTGACTTTTTTGAATTCACCATTTTAAAAATGCCCTTAAATTGTAAGTATCATTACAACGTTGTGCTTCTTCCAACCTCCAAGTGTTAGTTACCGCATTATACAGTTGATCATATCAGTGAAGAGTTACAATAAAATGTTTCGAAGCAAAATATTTTTCGCTGATCTTTTTGGTGTAACTGAATTTTATCCAAAAATGCTACATACAGTGTATGCTTCTGATGTAGCGAAGGGGACTTTCAATTAAATTAATTATATATGTATGTAATATTAGATGATATAACATTTGCCGAGCATGACTACAATTTAAATAGAGTTACGAAACGATCAAAACTTAAGTTCAACGCGAAAATATTGCAATATAGAGTTGCAAAATGTAGGGTACCTTGGCCATATCTGTACATCTGAAGTGTAGCAGAGAAGAGCAGAAATTAATGAACCTAACAATCGGAAGGCCTAGAATACT
The DNA here is from genome assembly GCA_963930735.1 of Dioctria linearis. Lineage (NCBI taxonomy): Eukaryota > Metazoa > Arthropoda > Insecta > Diptera > Asilidae > Dioctria > Dioctria linearis. The sequence continues at coordinate 306,259,682 of OZ005741.1, forward strand.
TTAGGAACAGTCAGCTACATCTGATCGTTGCCGTCAATTTAGCCGAGTTGGTTGCACCATTAAAAGTGATATTCAGAGACCAATTCACATTTTATGGGATCGAATGTTACAATAGGGTGTTAAATAAAATCAAAAATACTATTAGCAACTGTAGTATCCCTGCAGCAGAAACTTTGTTCCTCGCAACTGGATACAGAGCGTATCGCATTGTTCTTGCGACACCAATACCATGTTCGGCATGGATGAACAATCTTTTTTCACTAAAACATTGAATTCCTTCTCTATTAAAATCTAATCAAAACATGCCCCTGGCTTTTCTCGTTATAGCCTGTGGTGGGTAAAAATTTTTATTTATGACGCCTTTGCAACCAGCCTATGCTAAATATCCGGTCGGCTTAATAGGCTCCAATCCTATAACTATTACTTTTGTGTATTTTTATAAATAGAAATAGATTTAATAAACGAATTAAATATTACTAATTAAAAAAATACATAAAAGGAAAATATATGAGCACATTATTCTTAATCTAACATTATTCAATCCAATTATCCTCATCCTTATCCTTCATGACTACACCTAAGGTATAATAAAACAATCAACAAATGCCAAAAGTCACTTTAGGAACTAGTTAATCCCGTGCATGCTGTGTAATTAGTTCCAATAATTTCTTGCTAATTATATCTAGTCACACAGCCATCTATTTTCGGCACACTGACTAATGACAATCAACACAAATAAATACGAGACGTTTATAGTCGCCTTTCAAACATTACTTGGTATACGCAGACGTATACATTAATGTACATACTTATAAGAATGTACTTAATTAAAGTAGAGAACAGAACAAACCTATTTTGTGGATTCCTCTTAAAAAGCGCTCTTAATAGTGATTGTGCTTCAGGACTGAGGTTTTCTGGCATACCAAGTTTTGTTCTAAGAATTTGATTCATTGTGTCCTGACGAGACGATCCATGAAATGGTAGATTTCCTGTTAGCATTTCATACTACAAAAAAAAAATGTATTGATGGACAAATCTAATAAAAACATTTAATTTTATTTACTTACCATAAGGACTCCAAATGACCACCAATCGGCTGCAAAATGATGTCCTTTCCTGTTCACAACCTCTGGTGCCATATACTCTACGGTACCACAAAAACTATAAGTTTTAGACCCATCTAGGGGTTGTTTGGATAGTCCAAAATCTGTAAGCGCTATATGGCCATCCTGAAATTTTTACATTACCTTAGCTATTTACTAATGAAAATAACTATGAACAACCTTTACCTGATCTAGTAAAATGTTTTCGGGCTTCAAATCTCTATAAATTATTCCTATGCTATGTAAGTGATTTAAAGCTAATGCTAATTCGGCTAAATAAAATTTCACATCTTCTTCTGTAAACATAACCTGTGGAATAAATTATATTATGTTGTATATAATCTCCAAAAGGATCATTATTTCAGGACTAACTTCTTTACTAAGGCGAGTAAATAAATCTCCACCTCTGAGGAAGTCCAGAATCAGGTAAAGTTTACCAGGCGTTTGGAAGGCGTAATGTAATTTAACGATGAAAGCGTGACCAACATCCGCCAATATATTTCGCTCATTCGTACTCCTCACACGATCTTTTACTTTAAGGGTTGCCTTTTTTAATACCTGCAAAGAGAATTTATGATTTATATTGAGTTTTAAACAATCGAAAAAAAAAGTGATTTTTTTTGCTTTTATTAAACGAAAAACTATTTTACGAGCTTTCTGATTGGCATAGTCGTTGCTCACACTCCCGAAGTCGATTGAGTCACTCAGATCTCATTCAATGGACACAAAATCGCCAGATTGTTCAATCAAGAATCTCTCATGGTTGATCGTAGATAATTCATAATGGATTTAGGGCAAAAAATTTGTCTCGTCAATAGAGTTTTAGTTATTTTTTGAAAAAAAAAAAATCACAAATTTCTTGTGTTATCCTAAGTCCCGTAAAATGTATACACCAAGCATATATAAATTTTTAAGCTTTTTCACTTTATTAAAAACTTTTGAGATAATTCTTTCTAACAATTTCTTGTTTGACAATTAACAAAATCTCTGGAGATCTCTAGAGAACAAATTTCAAATTTCGTTTATACACTTTGGGGACGTGTCATTAGAGACTTTTCTTATGGTCTCTTGCCGTATAAATATTTCACAGATTTTAGTCTCTGTAAACCGGAGAAGACCAAAAGTCTCTCACCGTATATCTTTAATTTTAGTATCCTTCCTCAGAAAAAATGTCCACCATTCGTAGGAATTTATTGAAAGTGCCGTTATTCATAAGAAAATAGTGTTTGTAATACCCCACTTCCGTAAAACTAATGTCTTTTAATAGAACAACATCGGAATATTTTCACGGTTTTCTAGCTAGTAGTTCATCCACCGTCGAAGTTTAAGACTTCGCTTTGTGCTTAATACTAAAATTATAGCAATGTAAGCTTTTTTCTGAGGATTCATTAAAAAATTCACGCAAGATAAATAAATTTCTCGCTCGATGAATTGAGAGGTACTGAAACAAATACTTCCATTTTCAATGATAATGTAAGATTTAAACATAATGACAGAGTCATGAAATAAGATTTTGCAAAGTAATGGCATTACTTGTAATATCATTATACCTTACAATATATGATCCGCATTAGAGATCTTTCTTTCGTTTCATTCTTTTCTTAAATATCATATAGCTATAGGCGCAAATAGATACAGTTTTCCTGCAGGGAGCGAAAATACCAACCGAAAAAGTCATTACTGTTTGTTTGGCCTATTTGAGAAGTCAAATTTCAAAACAGATTTTCTACAAACCATAAAACTGAAAAAAAAAAATTCTTAACAGGGATGTAAAGTCAAGGGCAGTTGGTAGAAATTTTTATTCTGTGTAAAGAGTTAAAAGATGTCTGAGGTCAGTTGGTATCTTAACTTTGGGGGAGCGAACACATTAAACAAAGGCGTTATTGCATATGATAAACTAATTTATTTTATTTCCTTTCAATATACATGAACAATACTATTTTCAATTTGAAGAGTTTTACGTGTCCAGTAATATTCGTCCCACTAGCAACTTTGTTGATGGTAAATTATCGTCTACAAAAAGTACTAGAGCTCCTTATATGTTTTACAATAGAAGAACAACAAAAGTTAGTACAAGTTGAGTGGATCGGATTGAGTTATTCGCTTTATTAAAAAGAAATGCATTTATTTCTTAAGAGATTACAATGTTCGTTGACAGCTACGATATAATCAGAATTATCAATTGGATAATTTAACTTAAGATAGTGTATTGATTTTTTTTTTTTTTTTTTAATTTTAAAGCGTTTTTATTTTGTATAATTTTGAATTTTGATTGAATATATTCACAATTTTTGGTTCTAAACTGTGCTAAATGTACATGTACAGGTATTTCAGAATGACAAGGTCCGTGTAGGAGGAACATTTTATGTTTAAAAATTTGAAAAATTGTTTGCTAACGTTAATGTTTCTACCCCATAGCAGAGACACGAACAACATTAAAATCATATAAGAAGTCGTTTGTTAATGAATTCGCTAATGATAAGGAGCTTTCAAAATTTTATAAGATTCGGTTTCAAACTATCAATAGACTTGGCAAATTGTGTATTACAAATTAAATTTATAGATGGAAACTAATGCATATGTGTGGTAAGATATTAGAAGAATTTTGTTATCTTTAAAAAATGTTATGTTAACACACAGATTTTGATTTTACTTCATTTAGCATGTTGTTTTTAGAAATACATATAACAGGGTGACCCAAGAAGTAGTAACTAGCGGACGTTCAGAGGTAGACGTCCCAGGAGTACTCGAATCACCCCCCCCCCCCCCCCCATGTATGTTATGCGATTTTGTATAGTTTTCGAGTTTTGATTTTTTTTCTGATTTTTCACCAAACTACTAATTCGAACACATTTTTGGTCATAGTGACTTGAATAATTGAGATAAATTGCTGATTTTTTTTTTCAATTTAGCTAAATGTTAGGCGCATCCAATGCAAAAAGAGTTGATTCCGTAGTTAATACCATTGCGCCAAAAGAAATTTTTAACTTTCATTAAGTTCAAAATAATAATAATAAATGTACCAAAATCTTAGAGAGAGCTTTAAAAAAAATCACATAAATTCTTTCACCCAAACCTATTTTAAAAACCGTCATTTCATTGCTATTTACCGTGTAAATATTATTGCGATATCTCTATGGTATCAACCTTAAAATTCGGGTCAAAACGTACAAGGCTTAAATCTATTCGAACTGGGGAACTAGACTTTTCGCACCTTTGATCGGCTCTAACTCAGTAGGGCTATGTCCGACCGGAAAACGGGTTTCACCTCACCTCATTACCAGCTATAATTCGTAGAAGATTTTTTTGTCTGGATACTTTTAGGGTGGGGGTAGGACCTTCCGGGGCTGGCGGTGGTTCCAATACGGCTTGTTACATATCAAATTAAAAGTCTTGCCGAATACTATTGGGTGGTGTACTTTTTTTCTGACTCGGGAAACTTTCTCGGGACGTTTTTGTCATCGGAAAACCCATTTTTATGCACTTGGGTCACATAAACCCCAGTTACCACCCTAAAAGTATTTATACTAAAAAAAAAAATACTTAAAGCCAATTAATTTGCACTTATACATCTGAGGCCTCACGTAAGGCGCCAACAATTTTGTTAGAGCTCCCCACACTACAGGTATAATTGGCATGTTCAGATGATGGCAAGGTTTCACTGTACTTACACATATACATACATATAATTCTTGTTAGGCGATACGCGGTTTTGTAGGAGTCCACGAATTCAACTAAAAAATACTTTAGAGCTTTTAACGTTATAAAGACAATAAAAATTATTTAAATTAAGTAAGGGGGTCATTAAAAAAAAAACAGGTATTCCTCATCGGAAAAAAAAGCAATTATACCGAGCTAGGGAATTAAATTAGTTTATGAAAGAAAAAAGAGAAAATATATTATTCAAATAAGGTAGAGTCGAGAAAATTTAATGTTGTATAAAAATTATATGAACTGGACCATACACACCCGATAATTTTAAGGTTTAATTTTTTACTTCGCTGCCAGAACTTGAAAAAGACTGTCCCCTCGCATAAGGCTAGTATAGAAGAAATGGTTTTTGGGCGCGCCGCGGACGAAAATGGCTTGGAAAGGGAGGTGCGCGGGGTAACACAGCGCCCGCCTCTTACCTATCCATTTTCGTGCACGGCGCACAAGAACTATACCGTCTACACTATCCTATATACCAAAGAGGTTAATTTATTTATTTTTGTACCTCATTGAAAAAATTACTTTCCCACCTTTCCACCCTTCAAACGATTTTCCATCGGTTCAATTTGTAAAATATTATTTTCTTAATTTTTCTTTAAAAATAATCTTTTCGAACCTTTAATGGCATCAATCAGAAATTTTTTCTCTTGTATAATTTTTATAATTTTCGGCAAAAAAAAAGAAATTTTTTTCCGGGCGTTTTCATTCTGCAATTGTTTAGATGTTTTGTTGTGTCCAAATGACAATTTTATCCTCGATCTCTAATAAAATGTTTCTTCTTATCGATATCCCCTAACTTACCTATCCTGCATTAGTATAAAATTAAACAGATCAGACTGTTGTATATCCTCCATTCAGGAATGCATATTTTGTAATATTATTTTTATTTTCCGCAATTCTACTTATTTCTATACTTGCAAAATTTTTAAATTATTTATACTTGGTTAAAATCTAAAATGCGAATGTGGGCGGGGTAACTATTGGTAATAGTATGCTAAGGCTTAGTAAATCAAGTTTTTGAAATCCTGGTAATTTTAGTAACGTTTTATTCCTTGTAAAACGAAAGATAGTCACTAGGAAGCATGTTACTTTTAGTTCTTTTGGAAGAAAGCCAAAATTCCGATAATTTTTATTTTTATTTAAACAAAAATCTTAACCTAAAATTGTTGGCTTGGTTCCGAAATAAAAAAAAAACGTTATTGCAACCCCTGGAGTAATTGTACCAAGTTAAGATCTTCTTCTTATCAATATTCTATCAAATCTTCGATTGTACTCTACTTCTCAGTCCTGTTGCACCAACATATTAGCGCATATATGTATGTATATTAGGCGTCAAATCAATCGAATACTCCAATCCTCTTATGCGAGCTTATTAGAAGGAATATAATATAATTTCATAGCTATTAAAATTCCATTTGACATTGTCAATGAATAGAAAGCAAATACTTGAGAGCTTTTCAAACTTATTGTAGCGAGAGAAATCCTTCAGCTGCATATTTAGATAATATTGTCTGGAATACACACACAGAAAAGTTGTTGCTTGCTACTACTACAATTAAACATATCTACAGTAAGGTATTTCCCACTTGAGTGAGTTGAGCTATTGGTTAAAGCGAGTTATAGATTTAAATAAATCATTACCGGAGCTTGGTTGATTTTACACTGTACATTACATTTTTATGTGCTCCACCATCAGTGTTAAATCAGGTCGGGTAAGAATTCTTATAAAATGTAACCATTGCATTTACGAAAATAATTTGCCCGCGTAATGAGACTTTATTTTAGACGATTTTACACGTGAAAAATATTCACTCGTTGTGCTAAAAGCACACAGGTTTTTGTTACACGGATACGTTTGGGACAATGACATGATGTGACCCAGTGGTAAATTGGATTAACTTCTCCGAGAAATGAAATCGATATAATACAGGAGTGATTTAAGGATTTTTTTCTTGGTAACTATAAATATAAATAAAAACAAAATGGAATTGTGGATACATCTTGAAATATTAGGAAAGATAAAATTCTTAGGTTCATTTACAAAATGGAATTTATTATATCTAAAATCTTTTAAGAAAGTAAAGATTCATATTTAAAAGGTTTAAGAGACTTTTTTATTTTATTTTAAATCTTGCCCTATTCGGGACTGGAACTCACAATTTTTAGAATCGGTCATAGATGAAATAGAAGAATTTTTGAGTTTTTTTTACGATTCTAAATTAAATTAATAAATAACATTTGAGATAAAATAAAAAATTGTAAAAATTGACTATTATTGTTTTTGTGCGCTTTCATCCTTACTGGTTAATGCCAGCTGAAAGCAATTGTGGCTTAATAGGCTGGAAAAATTCAGAAATACAAGAGGAAAAGGTATCTGTCTCATTGGCTCAGTGTAGGGCTGCTATCTGTAAAATCATTAAACTAGGACAACAAGTTCGAAAGCCCCGGACATTTTAGCTTGAAACCCGGACATTGTTGCCAAATAATTTTCTGTTTTATTTACTAATGAAATCGGTTGAAATTGTTATGCATAGTGTCTTTTTTTATTTATTTATTATAAAATTAGTCAGTTTACAAAAAAACGTAAAATAAAACGATGTAAATGAACTAAATTAATTCTCTCTTACATTTGGGAACATAAATAAATAATCTAACAATTAGAAATACAATTTTACATTTACATTTAGTGTGCCATATAGCTTACAAAATAGCTTCATTTCTCGGGAAAGGCGAAGCTACATGGCGAGAGACTTTAACTTCAAAAAACCACTTCTCGATCTCTGGACACCCAGAGACCCATGCATACACTTTGGAGATGCATAAACATCTCTAAAGATACCAAATTACTAGAATTTTTTTTTTGTTCTCCGGGTCCGGTCTTCCATCGTATTTCAAATCAATCGGGTTACCATCCTCGGTCTCTAGTCTTCGAAGTTTGTTCATTTTTCGTCTCTAGATTTCCGGAGACTATTGTGCTGTTAAGTTAACTGTGGAGTGAATTTGGCAAGGTTTTCTGTTAATTTTTATTTTATTTATCATAGGGTATTTCCATCGAAAATCGAACAAAATTTACACTTTCCCAACGTTTTTCTTTTGCTGAAAGTTAAGTTTTTTTTGTCGTGCGGTGAATACTGCCTGAATTATACTAAATTTAAACTAACTTTGAAATCCTAAAAATTTTCCAATTTTTGGTATGTGTAGTTACTACACATGCCTGAAAGTTATATTAAAAAAATGATAACTTTGAATCCAAATACCTATCACAGAGGCACGATCTTTATATTATTTCAGAGAAAGTTATATAAAGAATGCCTTTTATGAGAAAAAGAAATAAAAAAGCTAGAATTGGTATAAGACCAATTCTTATGACGCTGTAGATGAATACCCGTACGTAAATTCGTATGGTCACCTATCTGTACAAGTTTGATTTTTGAAGTGGTTTTTCGAATATTTCTAGAACGGTTCGTTGGAAAGTATAAATAATGATGACCAATTTCATAGGATTTCATATTCTGAAGAACCTTGCAGGGCAATTAAAACGTCTAGGACTGATCGTTTTCACCAGTATACGTACAAATCTTAAATTTTTATATGGCAACACCAAGAATCCGTTGCCCAATTTAGTCCATTTACTATTTTCATGAAAACACTGTGTACAAAATTTCAGTTTTCTACGTTGACGCGCTCTCAGGCAGTGTGCCAATATACAGTAAAAAACGAAATTTGTGTATGGCAACCCTAGGAAAGTGTTAGCCGATTTGTCCCATTTTCGAACTTAAATTTACTTTTTTTTTAAAGCCCGTGTGCAAATTTTCAGCTCTTTAAATATACATGTTCCCAAGCTATAGTGCGGACGGACTCGCGGGCGGCCGGACAGACGAACAGACGGAAGTCTCAAGTTGGGATAGTAATGGCTTTAAAGAAGAGAAATCTTTTCGTCAATAGGGGGATGAATATTTTTGAAAAAAAACAAAATCACACTTTGTTGTGTTGTCCTTCATCCCGTAAAATTTTTGCATACATTTTTTTAAAGCTTTTTCACTTTCTTTTTAACAACGTACATAAAACAAATACAGGTACACAAGGCAAGTTACACAAGCAATTGTCGTACTGCTAGCTTCGTTACTGAGCTAAGACTGGCTGGGACCAGAAGAGAGAACTTGAGTAAGCGTCGAGTCGGTCTGACTGTCGGCATTATCAACTACACCGTACATACACAAAAAATTAAATTTTTATTTAATTGGTTTCCAAAATTTTAAAACCAGGACAGTATAGAAAACCCCGTCCAGACTCTCCCCGGACGCCCTCCAAACTAGGACAAATCCGGGGAAACCCGGACGGATGGCAGCCCTAGCTCAGTGGCAAGAGCAGTCGCCCGAAAAGCATAAACTGGATGAGGTGACTGCTTTTTTTCTCTTATATTTATTAATCTAATTTGGATCCGAAAAATAAAAACTTCAATAATTCTTCTATTCCATCTAAAAGACTGTTACCAAAGAACATATAACAAGAAGATCTTTCTAGCTTCTCAAAATACTGAAGCTATATGTTTAATTGTGGAAGCGGTTGGGACTGGGAGGTAACAGGCTGGAAGAAACAATAAAGCAGTAATCTGAGACTGAGCGAATATTGATCTGTTCTCAGCCTACGTTAGCTGTTCAAACGCCATGCACACAGTTTTCTGTTTCGTTTTACTGCATGAATTTCCTCGAACATTTTTCTTCAGAGTTTTTGCACTAACGGACGGGCAAGACAAGCAAATATTAAAATAACTTTGATTATTATGTACGAGTGTCCAATTTATTTTGTTCTACCAGAATTATTTCTATACATTACACACGGAATAAAATAATGCTCCTATAGATTTCATCTAGGATATAAAAATGCGTTCACTTTTAGCGTTAAAATAAGCTGTAAAAGTACTTTTACATAAAAAACTGAATTTTGCAAGTGAAACGTGTTTGTAATGTGCAATGTCCATGTTCTGCTAATACGTGTAGATCGGATTCTCACTTTGGTTTAGCAGCCCAGTAAGAATGTACTATGTGTGCGCAAATCTTCATAATCTTTATGAGTAAACGGGTAATTGGCTGTTGAGGGAGATCGATTGGATCATTCTTATTGAGAAAGTCAAGATAGATATAGTAAAGCATCCAGTAGTTTTCGCTGATACATTGATTGAGGACAGTATTTAATCCCTAAATTATTTAAACGAAAGTAAGGAAATTGCTTCATTTTATTTTGAAACTGATTACGAATCCCATTGATTTACGCAATAAGGCCCCTGGCAAAACCCTCAAGAGTACTTCACAAGCCATGAAACAGACTACCTCCCTACCACATGCGAGGCCCAACGGAGTCCTTACATTCTAAAATATTTGCAGTGTTCTTATGTAAAACTGACAAAAGTTTGATTTGAATAGCTTCTCCGCCCTAGTAGTTTAGTTCATACAGAAAAATGGTGTTGTGATAATCTTAAGCTTGCTTTCTTATCTTCCGAACCGTAATAAAATTTTTATACCTTTCCTAACAAAATTATTTAAAAAAATTTATCTTAACCAAATGACTCCGATTTCTCAAACAAAAATTCTCAGCTGAGTAATCATTGTAATCTCTTTGTGCTGTCATGGGATGCCGTGGGCTGATGATATCGAATGTAGCTGCCTACAGATTCGGATTCCGGCTACACATACGCACATACAATTATCACTCAGCTGAGAGGTATTGAGCGTAAAATGGTAAGGTTACATTGTAATCAAAACTATTTTATTATTTTGTTAAGTAAGGTATATAGGAAGTGCAGCCTTTGGGAAGGTAAGCAACCAAGCTGTAAATTACTAGAAGACTATTTTCCTGTATGGATAGTAGTTTAGGTTCTATGGCATATATAAAGCCAATGTTTAGCACTTTTCCATAAGTATCAATATAGAACATTTTAGAAAACGGACTAAGCACGCACACATACAGATTTCTGTTTCATGGCTTGGGAAGTATTCTCGAGGGTTTTGCCCCTGGCCTTTGACCATTGCAAACAAACACAACGACGTTTATACACACGCAAATACGAGTGTGAAGCATTAGATTAACTCAAAAATATGTATATATTATAATAAAAGAAGTAATAAAACACCGCCGCCGACGAGACGTCCCTTGCCATTGGAGCCAGCAATTCACCTCTGAGCAGAAGCGTATTCCGCTCACATCACTTACCCCTATCCGGTTGGTTTGAGAATGACGGATAATGCACCAAACTAGCAAATGAAGCATATCAGCTGTACACGACTGCAACAACTCCAACATACATTGTGACGCTCTTTGTGATTGCGTTTAGTCAGCCAAACTCGAACCCATGTGCAACCAACTATAACAAGTTAATATGAACATAAACGCAATACACGATCACATAAATAAATTAACAGACGTACTTCAAATCGCGGAATTCACGGTCATCTTCGACGGAGCTCGAAAAATTTGCGAAGAATTAGGCCGCCCACAGATTGGCGACCGGTGAGCGATGAGCTGTGAGCGTTGAGCGGTGCGTGATACGCGGCAAAGCTTTCACATTGATCCGCTTTAGATATTAGTTGCATCGTAACTTTTACTGCATAATGATGTCAAGGCTTATGAGAGAAATGGTATTACTCGATAATTTACGGTTAAAGAGATTGATTTTAGCAAAAAAACGGAAAAGACTAGCAATTTTAAAATAATTAAAAACTGGTTGGAGTCTTGAAAATAACATATTATATGAAGATCTTCCTAGAAATTCTGAGCAATTCTTTGAATTTCTACGAATGTCAATTAAAAATTTCGATTAAATTTTAATAAAACTTAGAACTCGCCTGCAGCAGAAAAAAAATAGACTTCTAAAGGCCAATAAGTCCAGAGGAAAAACTTTTGTTATATAAATTACAACAAAACTAATGGGCAACGCTCACAGCCACCGCTCACCGCTCAGTTCAGCTGAGCTGTGAAAACACCGCTCGGCGACAAAGCTCAACGCTCACCGCTCTTCAATGTGAAAGTTTTCGTAGCGATGGCCTGGCTAAGCGGCGTTTTACCTCTCACAGCTCATCGCTCACTGCTCACCACTCGCCAATATGACAGCGACCTTAGATGTTGAATTTAAACGTTCTGGAGTGGTGGCAATTCAGACCCACAGATAAAATCATCCGTTTGAAAATCTTGAAGAATTCTTCAGAATATCCATTAAAACTATTTATTTATTTAGCAGAGCCAACAGGACAAATAACTCCACCTAACTATTACAAAAGAAAAGAATAAAAAGCAAAATAAAAAATAAAAACAAACAAATGACCATAAAAAAGCAGAAAAAAAACCAAAATCATTAAATGTAAATAAAAAATAAGAACTATAAACAATTTAAAAAAGAAAAAACAAAATAAAATGAAACTAGAATAATAAGTTATAAAACTAATACAGCAACACGAAAAAATTACTTTATTCGGAAAGCAGACCTTTCAACTTTGTCAAAGTTAAGTCAAAATCAATGAGGTCTGAGTGGTCATTGAAGGCTCTCAACATAGAGCATATAGCAGGCGCGTATACAGGGGGGTCACAGGGTCATGACCACCCCCCCCCCCCCCCCCCCCCCCCCACCGACTCGAAATATTCATCCAAACCATGTATTTTGTGTTAAATACTGGTAGAATGTCTTTCTAGTTCTGATGTTCCACAAATAAGAATTTTATTGCAAGCCTATAAATTATTTGAAGATTTGAATGACAAACAAATTTCAAAACCGCAAACCTTTTATTTAGCTTTTTTTCGGTCATTGTGCTTTTGAATCCAGGCTTTCTATTTACTTTCGTTTTCCAACCAACAATCGGAAAATTTCTTGACATATTTTTTGATTTCAACTTTTTTAAACTGTCTTATTTAAAAAAAAATTTTTTTTGAGGAGTTGAATTTTAGAATTAGCCATAACCTTTAATGAAGAAATATGTCATATTAATATCTAATGTTTCTTCCACTATTTACTATCTTTCTACTTTACTAATTTATTTCCAATACAAGATATTCCTCAAAATAGACCAACGGGAAACTAAGCACACGTACACCGCAGCGCATTGGGCTTATTATTACGTAACAAATATAACATAGTATAGCATAGTGGCAGTACACAAGTCCCTCACAATCAAATAGAAACAGTCACTCGCCTCAGAAAATATTTTGTACATGTGATATTAATAAAGAAAATAATCTAAATTTGCTTCCTCAGTCAAAATCCTTTAATTTGAAAGTTTTGTGTCTCAACCGAACTTTCAAGGAAAAATCCCTTAAAAAGGGTTTAATCCCTCAGATCTGGGAACACTGAAAAACCCTAGTTCCATGCAATCAACGACTAGCCACCCGATGATTTTTCATAGCGACACTGATTCAAGAGTTGTTCAAAATTTTAAAGTTCATAGCATTAAATTTTTCTTAGAAATACACTAAACGAATTGATGCATTGATTCTGGTGGCTCAGTCTTTTCGGACAGGGGCACAAGCATTCAGTTTTCTTAGAAAGATCTGAAAATTTTTCTTTAGATTTTTCATGCACTATTTGGGGCGGACAATGATTCCAAAGTGTTGTGTTGATTCAGATGCCTTGGCTGATCTGGGTCGCTAAAAATATTTATAAGCATTGGCATACATTTTGTTCTTAGAAATTTACTTAAACATTTTTCTTTCGAATTTTTATACACTATTGGTTGGTGAAAACGATCAGTTGGATTTATTAAAATTGATTCTACAATTCTTACGGCAAGACTATAAAAATAAAAACCATTCGCTTTCCTCTGCGGTAGTTCCCGTTGCTTTGCTTGTACTTTCGTATTTAATTCAAGTAGTGCTGTTTAATTTAACTTCACGTTTACTTTTAATTTATAAGAGCAGAATAAACTTGCTACAGCAGTTAGCGATGGAGGTAGAAATAGTAGCGGAAGTGGAAAGCAAAAGACTGATAAGACCATTGATAACTATTTTCAGTAGAAAGCAAGATCAGCTAAGTTCCCATCAAAAGATATAGTCAGTGACATATCATGCATTTCTACTTCTATTCCTTTGAATGTGATTCAAGGTGCAAGCTCTTACTCTCAGTCATTTACTTCACCCGTGACAGAATCGGTTGCGTCACAACTATTTCTACAATCTTGGCACGAGAAAGAAATTCTGGATATGAGACCTTAATGTCTGTCCACTCTGAGATCGACGTTGATGTGGATAATATTATCGACAGGTTTTCCAAATCAAACCGAAAATTGGGTTTTGTGATATCTAACTTAAATATGATAAAAAAAAATTAAAAGCGACTACTTCCAACTTTTTTCTCCCCTCGAACATTTTAGGTGTGACCCCCCCCCCCCCCCCCCCCAGGCTGAAGGTCTGGATACGCTCCTGGCATATAGGCTCATTATAATCGTAGTTGGTGTGATGATGAGGTACATGTAACAAGCCACACGAGTCATTCATTAAAGTTAATTTTAGATCAGGAGCATCTATTGCACCAGTAATTATTTGAAACAAGAAGACTACCTTAGTTACCTTACTTCTTCTGATGAGCGTATAGGTAGCTTAAGAAGACTTAATCCCTGCTCATAAGGAGGAAGCGTGAGAGGATTATCCCATGGGAGACGTTTAAATGCGAAGCGAATAAATCTCCTCTGTATAGATTCCAAGCGCCTTAGAAATTATGATAGATAGTAAAGTAAAATATGGATTATAGTTTTAGTAATTTGTTTGTGTGTAGAGGTACTATTATGCATAAACTGAGATTGACTCTTAAATTAGATTGAGATAATGCATTAATGCATGAAATTATTTGAAATTGAGATGGTTACAAAACAAAATTTTACACTAAATTTCTTACAATGTAAAAATCTAAAAGACATCAGCACTAAAAAAAAGTATAACAGGCAAGATTTCTAGTGATTTTTTGATTAGCTAAATCGAAAATTCTCACCACACCATTAAAGTTCAATTGATTTTTTTATGAGCTTTTTCTTTCACACATATGACTGAACAAGAATGTATCAAATTCAATGCAGTTGGATATGACGGTGTGCATTCATAATTTATTAAGCTCTACAAAATTAGGTTATCTAAATATCATCACATTACGTATTCTCCCTTTCATTTTCAAAGTTCTTAAAAATTTGCTCATAAAAATGTCGTCTTTTATCAAAATAATTGTTAACCCTCAGGTCTTATGGAAAAATATAGTTGCTTTAATCGACGAAATTATGTAAGTCAGGCTTTGCCTGCCATAAGTAAACTTTCCATGTACTTTTGGATTTTTCTAAACATAATCACACACTCGTTCAACTGCTCGAACCTGGTTTGTAAACTCATTAAGGTTTATCCCAGTCGTCAATAGCAGGTTTATTTCACTTTTAACTGTTCTCAGTGGGATACCCCCGGGATCTATTCGTGGATCATTACTATGTTTATTAACGACTCAGTGAAATGGTGGAAATTTCACCGATGATTTCCAACTTTATATACATACATACATTATATCGACATGGAAGTGATCAACAAGACTGCTGGTTTCGCAAATTTTGATTTAGTTTGAAAACGAATTATGTTTGAATTTGCTCCAAATGTTTTATCTAAACGCCTGTCTCTTCACTTGAGACATTTTTTTTTTAATTATTTATTTTAGACAGAGTTTATTATTTACAAAATCTCCTTTCAGCTCTTGTAATTTAATTCTACATCCTAAAAGGATTTATTTTTTATTTATATGTATACTCTTTCAACTAAATTTTGTGCGTTCCCGTAGAACATTGAACTTGTCATTTTAGATTTTCAAAACCTATTTAACCTTTAAGTATGAACGTCATTTTTTATTAACACTACCTTGGACGTGGAGTTTCACAGGCTACTATATTCACATGCAACTTTTTCCAAGAAAATGATTCCAAATATCTTCAAAACTGTATCTATATCAAACTATACGTAGGTAATAATAAAAAAAACGTGTATTTAGAATCTACTTTATTATTAAAATTATAAAAATATGAAAAATCCAACAATTATAGAAATTTTCAAGCTATATTACTTAGGCTATATTTTTAGCAATTAAAAGTATCTAAAACTATTTATAGAATGCAAAAAACTTTTTTACCTTAAATTCCAATATTTGGGGATACAAAAAACATAATATCCACTTCTTTTAATAAAAAACAAAAATTCTGACAACAGACATATAGCATGTAAATTATTGGCAGTCATTGCACAATGGACGAGAACATTGCAGGCAACATGGGCCTGCTGCACGCAACACAAACATAGGCTGTTATTCTATGTTCTTTTGCGGGACATAATCTTCTAGTTACTTGACTGACTGATGGTGCCTGGACATCTACTGTAGCCATGTCGTTACCTAAAACTCGAGTCATTGTCGACCTCAGTTCTCTCGGTAATTTTGTGTTGTTTACACGTCTGTGCATATGTGGCACCACGAGCGAAGGAGCCAATCTTTTGAGAAAAACTCCTCTGTCAATATCCTTTGTTTGGTGCATGTTACAGAGAATATACGCATTCATGCCACTCAAGTCTAAAATTCGATAAGAAACGATAAGAAATCTTGTCTCTGACATGCAGCACCTAAATATCTCACAACCTGTACCATGTGCAGCAAACATAGTAACTTGTGCCGAATAAAAACAATAGAAACTAAAAATGCTTTTGAACTCCAGCACGTCCAAGTCTTTTAGTTCAGGTCTATTGTGACGTACAAATTTGGTCCTGTAACTACAAATTTTCCCATTCGTCCAAGTCAAAATTTGTTGGAGCATTTTCATCATCAAATAGCTTAATTCCAAATGTGGAACGGATTTTTTGTCATCGTCAGCCGTCAATTTCGAAGAAGCAGCACGAGATATAATATTGTGTTGGGATGTGCGAACCCTAGCAGTAGGTGGCGTCTTACTTCCACTTATACCAATTTTTTCCATAGTAATACTTAGATCGTAATTCCTGAAGAGGCGCGTTGTCTGAAATGTTACTGTCAACTTCTTCCGCAAGGTCCTCAAAGTCGTCTTACATCTTCATCCTCGTCACTTACATGATTCTGCATAAACTCCGGCTCAGATATCAAAAACTGTTCAATATCCTCCTCATTGTACGAGATTTCTGAAGGCTAACAACACTGCATTCAATTCTTCTTCGGAAGATGCATCATCTACCCGAAATATTTTTCTAGCAGGCCGCTCAAGTGAACTTTGGGATGGTCCTTTGTATTGGAACAGCCCGCTTTTACAATTTTCTGCCATTTTGGATACGAAAATCTAATGTAAACAAAAACGCTTAATAAAAATAATTTTATATGGCAATAACGGACGTGGTAGTCTGACAGACTACAGCCAATGTTTCGTTGACTATTACTCACCTCTCATGCATCGAGCGACACGAACTCTTAGCCTGCGTTGGTTATGTTTCGCAACTAAAACTGAAGCTACTGAGCCGCTCAGTTCGCAAAGGGAGGGGTGGGAGTGTGCGAAACTAAGAAGCCGAAAATGTTGCGGAGCCTGTGAGGCTCCACGTTCATACTTAAAGGTTTAAGCCAGAAACCGGTTTTTTATACAGGGAAGAGATTTAGAAAATTTACTAAGCCTATACAGTGCAGTGCAATGAATTTTTGATTTCGAATACAATAAAAAAACTTCATTGTACAGCACTGCATTGAATATTATGCTCAATGTGTGTCTTGGCTTTTGTTTATTTAGTACGTTGGACTTTGGGGAATGCTTTGGAACACTATCTTGAAAGCAATACAAGAGAAATCATAATTTTGTGTCGACCCATTTAATTATCTGAAATAATAATTAATTATTTCGACTCTTGTTTGTTGTTACGAGAAAGTGATCACAGAAAATCTTTATCTTGCACATGCTTTTAACAATAAGTCTGATAAAAAATTCCCTAGAAGAGGAAAACAATGAAAAAATTAAAAAAAAAAAAAAATCAGATTATAGGAACTGCTGGAAGCCATTCTTTGCTTACTTTTGGACATGTTATAAACTCATCTTAGCGGAGGAATCAGTTAATTTTGACGTGTTTTTCAACCCGAAATGTAAACGTTGTGCGGGTATACAGTCTGATTAATCGTGGACTGTGTACTAAGGATAGTGGAGTCTATGGCTAATAGTACAGAAGAGCTTTCTTTCCCACTGTACATACTTACCTACTTAGGAGCATTGAGGAAAATTCCCAGATGTTCGTTGGTGTCTTACTTTGAAAAGAATAATAAGTCAGTAATATGGATTTTCAATAAAAGATGATTGCACATAAATACACCAAAATTGGTGTAAAGACAGAAGATGGTATATTCTAAAGAACTTTTCAGTACGACTAGGACTGATCGTTTTTAAAGTATACCAAAATTTTTATATGGCAACAACAGCAAGAGAAGGAGCACCCATATTACGACCTTAAATTGTTTTTTTTTTTTTTTTAAGACCGTGTGCAAAATTTCAGCTCTCTAAGTTCCCGTGACACACGATGATAGACACTCGAGACTAGACACGACGTAAAACCGGTTTTTGTATCCGAATGTGTATCTGCCCATGGTACACGTAGTTTATACACGGTTGATACACGCTCTTTGAGGCAACAACGAAAATTCATCATTTCCATATATGTTCTATACGCATACAAACACACACGCATTCATATGTAATAAAACACTCGTGTATCATCCGAGTCTACCCCTCTGCTCTAAATTAAGGTATACACGAAAAATGTTCTAAAAATACTGCTAAGAAAACCAGTTTTTAGTACCGGTGTATCGGGTGTGTATCATCGTGTGTCACCAGACTAAGTGATCGCGAGTTATCGTAATAACGGACAGACGGACATGCAAAAATCGAAATAAATTTTAATATGGGTGTCTAACCAATTTTGGACTATCAACATTATTTCTGTGCGTTGGAATGACAATCAAATTTTCCTATGATTTCATCTAGGTTATAAAAAAGTATCACGGAGTTTTACAATACAGCCGAAAGTATTTTGAAGGGTGGAAAGGATGAACATGGCTTGCACTGCGAGATTACATACAGGAATCGATATACAAGCTGATCATAATAGATATTTCATTATAACATTGATCATGTAGACCCAGATAGCGGTACATTTAGGAGCGGAACGGATCCGACATTGTTGCCACATTTGCCAATGAGATTGTAAACTCTCTTTTTGCATAGTATAGGCGGAACCACAATAGAAATGTACGTAAGTAGATTTACATTACGTAAAGCGGAACGCGCCCTTCAATTTAACAGCCGTACACAAATTAATTTTAACTCGTGTGTGGGGAAACATTCGTTAATTTTAAATATCCAATTTTCCGTAAGTATAGTGCGCTAAGAATCGCTCATTCCGTAAGAACGGGATGGGACAAATTAAATTATTAGTAAATGATTAAAAGTGCAATGTAAAAATAAAAATGGAATAAAAAATGGTACTTCGAATTAATAGAAAGCACAAATCTTCAATTAAATCAACTTCCATTTGTTAATTTTTTCACTTTTACCACTTTTTAAAATTGAAAAACATTAAATATTAAGATAATAACTCTCACGGAATGTGATATACAGGGTGATTCTCATCAAGATACCTTCCGGTATACCACGCGATTCCTTGAGGTAAGCTGATCTAAAAATTGTACCCCCCCCCCCCCCCACCCCCCCCCCCCCCCCAGGAAAACCTTCCTTTTAGGAGTTGTGGCCAGTTGAAGATTTCGCCAATATTCGTGAGAATAAATGAGTATAAACTTGTTGAACCACGCTATACACAACAAATTTCATAAATCCGTTATTTATTTCAAAAACTTTTGTGTGT